>JANHGN010024836.1:48662-118737 GCA_024605025.1 Megaceryle maxima
ACCCAAAGCTGGGCTGACAGCACTGGTTACCGGGGTGCACAAATTAGGAGGGAAACAAATAGCGGTGTTAAGTTCAAACTCCATTAGAAAAACAGGCAGTAAAAAAAAAAAAAAAAAATCAATGTCTCCCAAACAGAAAAGGTCAAAATTGGTAGGGAAAGAAAGTTGGTTTTCCAGTAGGTGTAAGACTTTTTAATTATTATTATTTCTTTTAAATTGGGTGTAAGCAAGAAGAAGCTACTGGTCAGTCTCGTGTTAATGACTGATGACTGAAAATTAACAAGCAAACATTGTTTTTAAAGAAAAGTATACTCAGCTTTGGCTCAGGTTGAAAATCTTGTATTTAAAGGCTGGCTTCTATTTTAAATTTTGCCTGTAGGTTCTGTGGATATTTGGTTACATTTATAATCTTGGCATGACACATTTGAGGGATCATTCTTTTGAAAAGTGTAATCATCACATTTCACTCTTTTTCTCTTCGTATAGGCTATTCTTGGATCCAAATCCTTGGAGCCTGTTAGTTTAAATTTTAGGCTTTGTTGTGCATCCAGATTAAGTCTGGAAATGCATGTGTGTCATTTTGTTATCAAGTCGTCTAGCAGAGGATGACAGGAAGAACAAATACTGCTTTGTATGTTTTGGGTTAATGGTGGTATGTCACCTTCAGCTCCACTAGTACTAAATGTTTATCACTTCATTTGATCGTTGTTTTGCATATTAAACTAAATTTCACAAGGCCATGTTCAGTTACATGTGGCAATGGAGTTCCGTGGTATGGTGTTGAGAGCCAGTTCTTCAAACACGAATGCATGTGCAAAAATCTTGACCTATAAACAGCACAGAGTATCACCCTGTAGAGCAAAGCTGCTTGCTCTGTGTTTGAGGATCTCATGGTCTTTGGCGTGGCCACAGGTGTTCTGGAAATTATTCTTCTTATGCTTAAGAATTATAAATCTGTTATACATACTTAGTGTAACTTCTTTTGATCAAGAGCAGTGTTGGGAACAAGGCTGTTAATGTTTCTTTGTTCTACAGCACCAGCTAGTCGTGGCATTTTACTGACACAATACTGTTCATCCATATGTAGTAGGCAATATTCCCCTTTATAGAATAGAATCAAGACACTGGGAGTTTGAAGAACATGTTTTATGTATAAAAATGTATTCATGTGATATTTAGATTGGTCTGAAACCACCTTCCACAAAAGTATGGTCAATATTTTTGTAGCAGAGTCAGGATCTCTGCGATAGAGCACAGATAGGAGATATAAAGTGGTCCCAGCTCAACACATTTCCTTCCAAACAGCTGCATCTCCTCATTGTCTCTTCATCTCATCCCTAAGACACAGCTTGCACTTCTAATTGTCATTCCCTTCAGTGGACATTAGCATGCTTGTTAAATTGGCCATTTGCGTCCCAGAACTCCCCTGCCTGTCCAGTGACTCACTCATTTTGCATGCCCTCAGGGAGCATGGAAATAGTTATTTCTGTACTTTCGTCTTCTAGTCCTAAAACTGTTGTGCATGAAATTCACTCTTCCCTTAGTGCTTCATTAACCACTTAAAACTGCAGTTGCTGTTAGAAAAAAGTTACTTTTAGAGAGGAGGAAGTCTAAAAAGATGTTCTCTCCTATGAATTTCAACAGCACCTTTGTTTACTTTTGATTTTGCAAATTACCAACCAGGTGCCTTTTTCCTCCCTGGCTGTGCTGTCCTGCCAAACTTACCTGCCTGCCTCCTGTTCCTTAACAAAATCACCACCAAAAGAGACTTTCTCTACCTGACACTGTTGTAGTTAAGACATGAAGGTAGCATACAGAAGTCAGTTCACCAGTCCATAGTTGTGCTGAGAGTATATTGCTAACAGCAGCCAAATCTTGTTTGGCCAGGAAAGTAAGTAGCAGTGATTTGAGGCTGTGAAGAAAGCTGGTATGTTGAGTGCCAGTTTTCAGAAGTTCCCCCAGTCTGTTTACTTTCATGTTCAAGTTTCAGCTCACTGGGTTAATGACCACCCATTCTGAGAACATGACGTTTGTATTTATTTCAGAAAATGATAACTTTTGTCTTTCTAGAGTAGACAATGTTGTGTTCTGTCAAAACTTCAGTTATAAGCAGCCTCCTGTCTGCAAATCTGAGGCCAAAACCTGCCCCTTGAAATCATGAGAAGCTAACTTCATTGAGTCTTGGGGTTTGGATAGCTGTTTTTTGTGTCTGTCTGGTAATAAATTATGAACATCATGTGGAAAAAAAACTTTGGGAAACTGGCCCTTATGACATCTAAGTAGTAATGACTTCAGTGAAGCTTGAGGGCATACAAAGTGCTCACCGCTTACTACTACAGTGAATTCTTTCACAAGGCTTTCCTCTTCTGCAGCATAATTAATTTTACGTTTCATTTACTGACATTGGCATGCACTTAGCTTTATAATATTAGTTAAAATTGGTTTATGATGTCAGTCTTATTTTTAGCACACTGAAAGCAAGGGAATAATTGAAGTGTGCTGTTGTACAATTTAGGGCTTGTGGTGGACTTGGGGAGCTGAGGATGTGCCATTTCTGCTTCAGTTGGCCTGGAGGGAATAGCTCTTCTCTTTAACATTTCATTGTAATCTTTCAGATGATACCTCAAAATGTCAGTTTGTGTCTCATAGCTTAAGTTAAGTTCCCAAAATAACTTCTGATGTACCTCAGAAGTTTAAAAATTAAATCTCAGTGATATGCACCAATAACATTTGACTCTGAAAGGTTGTTGAAGTTCAGTATGTAATTTATTTTGGTTTAGTTCTTTTTTTCAGTTCTAAGATGTCCCCTGTATGTTAATACCAATGAATTTACTTTATAGGCTGCCACAGGGTACTCTGCTAGTCTTGCTGAAAAGCTTTACCAGGTCATGGTGTTATTTTCTAGTCTTAGGAACTTTCCTGGAAGAAAATTAATTAATAAGTATTTTGTCTTGAGTTCTCTTGCTTTATATGATCACACTTTGGTTCTGAAATGGCTATTTTTTCTAATGAAAGGATTTTTTAGCTTTTCTACAAAGAATTGAATGTGTTAGGAGTTCAGTCAAGCATTGATTAGAATCTGGTTTGGGGCTGACAATGAATTCTACAATCTTCCTTAAATCTCATGATGACTTGGAGAAAGGGACATTCATAAATGTTTCCTATCAGGAGTGATGTCTCATCAGGACTTTGAAGGAGGAAGAACAGTCTGAGACATCTACACGTGAATGACATCCTACTTGACTTGCCTTCAGGGAAAATAACGTGTGTAGATCATAAGGTTGGCTCCATCTTTTGAGTTTATGGAACGTTTTCCTCTGTATTTGCTTTTCCTGATGAGATAAAGGAACCACAGGGAAGCACTGAAACTTGGTGTATAAGGATGGACAACAAACAGAGCTCAAAGAGCAGTAAGACCTTCATCATCTGAGCAAGTCAGTCCATGTGCTTACTCACACTTTTTCTGTTAGGAGAGTTAGTCATTTGCCAGAGTAATTCTGAACTCTGACTATAAAATACAGTTTTTCTGCTGTGCTCATATCTGAAAGCTATCTTTTTTTATTGCTATCCCCATCTGAAATATTTTAAGCTAATGAAACAATATGATTGTTTTTATCTCCAAAGTATTTAATTTCTGCCGAAGACTATCATACAGAAGAATGTAAATCTAAATCTGAGCAGTTATCTCTGCTAAGCTGCTTTTTAAAAATGAATTAGCTTAGTAAAGAACTGGCAAATATATGCCAAACATTTTGTGAGGATCGCTGATTGTGAAGTTTTGTTAAACTGCACTTTCTCCAAGCCTGTACCAAAATAGCAACTTTGGAAATCATGAAGCTGTGTCTCTTTCACAACTGAAGCTATTATGAGACTGCAGGCAGCATTCTCATTCCCTCTCTTCCTCTTTGAAAGCTGAGCATCATCTCAGCAGTGTGAGGGAGGAGTAAGTGTGGTGCTTAGTATGACTGACTGCTCAAGAAATAGGTACTATTGCAGATTTTAAGCATTAGCCAGCAATTAGGGTTTGCAGCACTGAGTCTCATTCTGTTTTCATTAATGAGATCGTTAACAAAGATATGATACAGCCTTTTCCTCCTGCTACACATGTAATTCAAGCAAGTAAAGACTTAAAGTATTTCCAGGCTAGTATTACTGTCTTTATGAACCTGCCTCTGTGATGCCTGTAAGCACAAGTAAAATGAACTGGAGTCTTCAGGAAACTGCCCCTGACAAAGGGGGCCTTCTCAGGCCTGACTTTTGTGGACATATGAAATCTAAGCTGCTTCTCTTTTGTTCCAGCTTTTCATAGGCTCCCTCCCTCCCTGGAAGCTTTTATGAACTAGCAAGGTCATTCCCCATTGCTGCAGTTCCACCTTCTGTCACCCATGTCTAACTGATGGTATCACCTATGGTCTTCCTTGGGAAGAGCTCTCTGAGACCTACTGCAGAGTTACTGAATGGTGTCTTTCAGATCCCACCTGATGACTGTCTCTTACTGCCTGAAAGTTTGCCAGCATTTGAGCTGCTGAAGTGTGCTGACTGCTTGCTGTGTGAACAGCCAGTATCTCACTGTTTCTTTGTCTCTGCATCTGCTGTGTTCATCTTGTCTTTGGGTATGTCTGCACTGCCTGCTGGAGAAACAGCGAGCTCAGAGGAGTCCACCTGTAGGAGGAAAAGCTTCGTGCTCTGCTACCATAGCTCCCTTTCTTGAGCCAGCTCATTTGAAGTTGGATCACTGTTGGATATAGTACGCTCTAGCACACAGACTTTCTTTTTGGATTGCATTGGGAATGCACTTGGCATGAGAAGTAGGGGAATGTTTTAATTACTAATAGGTAAATATGTTTTCACATGAATTAGACAAGCAATATATTTGTATACGTTACAGAGCTGCCCTATGACAGGAAAAGTCATAAAATACCAGGTTGGAAGGGACCTCAAGGATCATCTGGTCCAACCTTTCTTGTCAAAATCCCAGTCTAGACAAGATAACCCAGCACCCTGTCCAGCTGAATCTTAACAGTGCCCAGTGGTGGGGAACCCACCACTTCCCTGGAGAGTCTGTTCCAATGGCTGATGGTTCTCATTGTGAATTTTTTTCCTGTTGTGTCCAATCAGAATCTCCCCAGGAGTAACTTCTACCCATTACCACTCCTATTCTTCATGTAACTCCTTTTAAAAAGGGAGTCTCCATCTTCTTTGTAGCTGCCCTTTAAATGCTGGACCATGGTGATAAGGTGTCTGCTAAGCCTCCTTTTCTCAAGGCAGAACAAACCCAAATCTCTCAGCCTGTCATCATATGGCAGCTTCCCAGTCCTTTGGTCATCTTTATGGCCCTTCTCTGGGCCCTCTCCAACCTGTTGACACTTTTTTGTATAGTGGTGCCCGAAGCTGAACTCAGTGTTCCAGGCCTGATAAGTGCTGAGTGGGATAATGACTCTTCATCTCTCTAGTGATGCCCTTGTTGATGCAGCTAGCATCCTGCTGGCTTTCTTTGTCACTGCAGCAAACTGTGCACTCATATTGAGCTTGTTGACCACCAGAACTCCCAGATCCTTTCTACAGAGCAAGCCAGGTAGATCCCAGCCTCTGCTGCACACCTGTATTATGTTTTCCTGGGTGCAAGACCTTACAATTCTCCTTGTTGAACTTAATCAGGTCCTTGTTAGCCCACTTTTCCAGCCTACCCCAAGTCTTCCCTCATGGTGGCTCCCCCTTCCGAAGTGTCCACTTCCCCACTTAGTTTGGTGTCATCAGCAAACTTCATCAGGGTACACTTGACCCCCTCATCCAGATGACTTATGAAGATATTATATGTTGGAATTCACC
The DNA here is from genome assembly GCA_024605025.1 of Megaceryle maxima. Lineage (NCBI taxonomy): Eukaryota > Metazoa > Chordata > Aves > Coraciiformes > Cerylidae > Megaceryle > Megaceryle maxima. Next base: position 54,492 of record JANHGN010024836.1, read on the forward strand.
TTTTCTTCCCTGGTGGGTTGCTTGTGCCTTGTCTGATTTGTCTTGGCAGACTTTTAGGACACAAACAGTGTAAGTGCAGGCTCCCTCCCTCTCTTGAAGGTCTTATAATAGTATAGTTATTAAGAGTGTAATGTAAGAATTTTAGTTTTTCCACTGATGTTGTTGCACAAAGACCATTAGAGGACAACCTGTTAATGAAACTGCTGGTTTGGGGTTTACCTGTCTCTTGTGTGTTTTGATAAATGTATTATTTTATAGAACATTTCTGCTTTTTTCTCCTTCATGGTGTTCAGGTTAGACCTAAGAAATGCTGAACTGCTGCTCTTCAACATTAATTTGTCTTACTAGCTTGCTAGAAAAGCAAAGGGGAGGGACAGAATGCAAAAGCTTGACATTTGAGGATATTTTCCAGCTCCTTTAGTTGTTGTTTTGTATTGCCTTTGTACCTGCCACCCCGCTGAGAACATCTGCATGTGTGTAGTAGAAGGCAGCGGCTGTCCTAGAAAGCCTACTGCTAACCAAGACAAATGGTAGGAAGCATTGTCTGAGGGTTGCTCCTTGGAGGATGAGGCACGGAGGCGCTGAACCACATGCTTTAGGTTGCATGGGATATCTGTGCTGAGACTGGGACTCAACGCCAGCTCGAAGCTCCTCCAGCCTCTGTTCCTGAGGAGAAATCCTCCTCTTAATAGTTTTCAAAATGCTATTGGGTAAAGCAGAATCTGTGTGGGCAAAACTGAAAGCAGTGTCAAGCCTCGTGGCGCCTTCCCCACCTCTGCACCACTTTTGGGAGCACTAATGAGACCTACCAGCCTTTTTCATCCAATCTATCCACTGAAGACTGGAGGAAGATGCGATTTATTAGCTAGGACCAGGATGGATAGCATCATAAATCTCCTCTAGATGGCAACAATTAAAGTTGCTAGGGCTCTCTGCTTTGCCGCATGGAGTCCACACGACTGACCAGATTTGACTGGCTTATTCTGCTAAATGAGAGTGTTGAAATGACCGTCTGGATTATATTAATAAATGTGTAAATCTGAACTATAAGGGGAAAAAAAAGATGAACTGGTGCTACTATATCTGTGACATATACTTAATAATAAAACTTAAACTCTTATACAGCCTGATACAAATTACTTGCTCTACTGTGCCAGTTCTGCCACAGCTACACATTTCATTTTTGTGATACGCTCTGCGGCCGCTCGGCTAGTAAGTGCTGAGAAGGGAGAGTAATAGATAGATAGATGCATCTGGTATTTATAGAGGACTGTTTTAATGGTGCTAAAAAAGTGATGTGCTCAGCATTCCTTGCAGCTGCAGTTGCCTTCGTGTCAGTAATCCTATCAGGAGGGTTGCTGGTTTCCAGAGTAATTAGAACCCTGAAGCAAATAAACACCAAATGAATTCTTTTCTTTTGAAGTCATCTTTTTTCCCCTCTTTTAAATAGCCCTTCTCTGGTGTAATTATGTACCAGTCATTACAACATTAAAAATCATTTTAAGTGAATGAATGCTATTTTTGTTGTTGTTCCTTGCTAATTATTATGAACTAATTGTAATTTAGGGTAGTCTTCTAAATGTCTCATTTCACTGTGGAATGGCTACTGACTTAAACTGCTTCCCACCTTCATCCCAGGGAGAGGTAGCAGCTCCAAGTCAGGTTCACCTAAGCCAGTCCGGTGGCTTGTGGCACTTGTGGGTGGAGTACAAGTTGTTGCTCAAAGCCATTTTGATAAACTCCTGCCCTTCTAGCGTTTCAGCCATAGGTTAAATATAAATTCACAATACTTTATGCTTGCCACCAGGGAAGTGATGACAGAGATACTATATGATAATGTAGGGAGGTAATAGCCTTCCTATCTGTTTTTTTGCAACTGTGTCTAGGATAATGCATTGAGCCGTGAGCAGCTCATTCCTGAAAAGATACTGGCAGGAGTTCAGAGGACAGTAACAACCCATCCAGTCGTCTGGGGAGGTTTTGACTCTAAACTGTGGTATCTTCACTGTTTATCTTGATTATTAGTTTTGCAACAATTGTGGCTTTAGTCAGATGTTTTGGATTTGCGCTCACGTATGCTGAGTTACGGTACATAGGCACTGGTTCATCGCTGTGTAAACTCTGGGGCCTGGCTTGCACTTTTTGGCTCCTGTATTCAAACAGGTCTCAGAATTTAAAAATAGAATAATAAGAACCAGTTACAGCTTCATAAGCAAGTGTATATTAATTGACATTTACTGGTAATGAGGTATGAGAATGGAAAACCCACCACACCTCTCAGATCACAGCTTGAGTTTTTAAGATTGGCTGTTAGAAGAAAAATGTCTTTGTCCTCACAAATTGAGCACACTCAGCTCAGAGTTACTAGCACGTAATAAACACAGAAACATCTTGTGACACTTTCTTTAATGGACTTATTCTTTAGACTAGAACCACAGCTTTTATAACTCAGATTCTTAAAATGCCTTTTATAATGTTGTTTCATAAACAGCCTTAGCTTCTGTTGTCCTGCAATAGCAATATTGTCCTACCACGAGGACCAAGATGGCACAGCGCTCTGGCTGTAACCTGCCACGGTCACTGAAACACCCGAGAGGGATGCTGTGGAGATACTAAAGCTTCAGGTCATTCAGGTATTTTTAAAATGCAGTTCAAAGTGGAGTTCAGGAGATACTTTTATAGCACTGTCTGTGCTCAGGACTTCCCTCCTTTCCTCACCCCTCTTGTAGTTATTTTTGGGTGAGAGAGATTTATGGCAATAGAGCAAATTGCCGTGTTAAATCTGAGCTCGACTTTCTGAGCAGTCGTCGCCGAGCAAGGCCATATATACACAAATACATAGGGGAAAGATAAGCCAAATCTGCTAATGCTTAAAGTCAGTGCATCTGTGATAGAGCACATAAAATCCTCTAAGGAGAATTACGATGTTGTGAATTATGACTGCTTTATGCTTGAATGAAAGCATCCACTTGTAGGTTTAAGGGACACAACCTCCTACACAGTGAGTTTATTCTTTAGGGTGATTTACCTTAATTTTCCTTGATGTTTCTATGCTTTGGATTGGAGCTCATGTATTCTGAATTATAGTGCATAGGCCTTGGGTCATCTTTTTCTGAACCCTGTATTTTATCCTGCCTTTTTTACCTCTTGGCTTTGAAAGGCATCTCCTGAGGAAAGAATGTGGTTTTGTGCTTGTGATACATCTCAGATGCTATTTAGATAATGGTTTCTTGACAAGGAGGTGCTTGTGCTTTCTTTGCTGTCTTTTGTTCCAATTGTGATAAATTTGTGCTGTATAACAGTGAAAATAAACCCCCTGTAGTTTCTTTTGAAATGAGCTTAGGAGTGTACCATCCAAATGCCTCATGCAGTCAGAGTACCCCTTAACACTGTGGCACACACTTCTGCTGATCTAGGAGTTTTTAAGCAAGGAAAGCAAGATATGCTTCATAGATGTGTATCAGCCCCAAAAAGGAAGAGGGAATCCATTTAGAGGGGAAAATTCTGTTCCCAGGAAAAAATGAAATTACTGCAGAAGCTCTTAAAATCTTGCAGTGGCCTGCCAGGCGGCAAATCCTGGAAAGATATCTGATCACAAATAGCACTGGTATGTCTGGTACAGGCTTCTGACTGATAATTCAGTCAGCTAGATAGAAGTGAAGATAGAAGTGAAGCAGAGGTAAAGAGTCTAATCATCAAAAAACCACACGCTCACTCATACACTATCTCACATCTGAGAAAAAACGAACATAGAAGTTCCCTTAGAGTCATGGTAAGCATGAAAACCTAGTTTCCTAACCCAGAGACAAGTTAACAATATAGAAAAAGAAGCTTTTAGTTAATTTTTGCTCTCAACAATGCATTAACATTTTAAACAATTTAGATTCAATTAATGGGATGAGAAAATAATTTTTAAAAAGCCAGCCTGTGATACTGCGCTCCCTGCAATTATTTCTTAATGCTAAATAAACACACTGGTGAGAAACTTGTAATCTGTAATTATTGCACCGTTCCAGAAAGAGCAGTGTGATAGCCAGTGCCAGGTAGGCCCGTGAATAAACCAGCTACTGCACAGCATCACGCAATGCTGCGTTCTGTCAGTCCACCAAAGGAGGGATTCTCAGTGACGATGTAGATTTGGTAAAAAAACCCCCATCATTCCAACCTGTTCTGGTTTGGGTTTTGGGAGATGGAGAAAGGAGAGGGGAGGGTTAGCAATGTCTATCACAGAGGAAAAAAGGCAATGAAATGCGACCCTCTTTTAATTAAAGGCTCCCACAAAGTAATTTCTCCCTTTAGCTTGTGATAATATGCTTCTGGCAGGAAGAGTAATGCGAAGAAAACACCATTCCTTATAGGCAAAATCAAGGAGGTCAGGCATATTGTGTTCAGTAGCAATTTGTTGGAGAATTTGTCATTTGTTTTTGAAGAATACTTGGAACTGGATAGCAGGGGTAGGGTGTTTTGCCTGTGCCTTGTGAATGTCAGAAGCAGTGGGGTTTGAAAACCTTTTAGAGGAGCCTGGGGATAGTCTCCCATGGGAAATTATGGAAAATACCCATCAGTCTTAATGGAAACTCATCATTCCTAAAGGAGACTAATGTGCTCTTTGGAAATATATTTTATCAGCTTTAAGTCCTCTTTGTGGTAACATAAAATGGAGTAAATACAGTTGAGGAAGTGAAATCTTATTTATAACTGTCTCCTCAGCTTGGAGAATTTAAAAAATGAGCTACACAGGTTCCCTCTGGATATTTGAACAGAAGTGTAAATAAGTAGAAAAAATGTCTGTCTCCCCCCCATATTTATAATTTCTGATACATTTATTCCTCGTTATCTACCTATTTGTGACCAATGGCCAATACACTTTATTTCCATTTCCCAGCCCAATAGTGCTTTACCTGTGAAAGGACCTTTTAAGGGTGTATGGCCAGGAAAGGCAGGGCCCCTTTTTTCCACTGCTGGTTAGATATAACTTTCATCTAGATCCTTAGAGGCTTTAGAGATGTGCACCACTCTTTTACGTGGGATGGGAGAAAATACAGCGCTGATGTAACTGAATTAATATATCATGTGTCTCATTGTAGGGTCGTCTGTGTAATATGCCCCAGGAAGGAGTTTTTCTATAAAGGCAAAATGCAGCATCCTGTTGAGTGGAGAGGCTGACTGACCCTGGTGTGGGTCTGCAATTAGTGAGCAATAGCCAAGAGCAATCGTGCTGCATCTGACACACAACGCAGTGCTTTCCAGCCAGAAGAGACACATGCACAGTGCTGGGGAACAGCTGACGGCAAGCCTTTCTGGAAGAACAAGCTGTAACACAGCAAAACTTAATCAGTGCTGTCCTCCTCTTTCCTGCTCTGTATATCTTTATTTCTGCCTTGTGCATCTGCCGCTTCTATTGAAGACATTATTTGAGACGTTAATGTCTAAACCAGGGATCCTACAGAGGAGTCTTGCACTGTGATGGATTTAGGTGGAGGCACTAAGCGTTAGGAAATGGCCAGAGGTTAGAAATGAAATAGTTGTCGTTACTGGCAAATCTGTTAAAACTAGAGGGAAGTGGAAATGTAAAGACATGAAGAAAGTCTGGGTGCCATGCTGGTACCAGATTTTATTACCATACTGATAAGGATAGGGTTAGGTTCAATGTGATAGACTACTTTGGAATAATTGGCAACCAAGTCTATCCCTTTTATTTGCTGATCTGTTTCGGTCCCTTTTCTTGACTAATATCACTGTAATGGAAGAAAAATTAAATTTTTTTATAAATCCCTACTCTTAATCCAGTGATTCCAGCAGCACGTGAGTTGCTGTCACTGGGCTTGTCCTCCAACCAGGTTAGAAAAACAGCATGCACTTGCATGTGAGAAGCTGGGGGAGGAAGGCTGATTCTGACAGTAACTGTAACAAACCATCTAATCTTTCTGAGCCACAGCTCTAACAATAATTAAGCAGTGGATGTGTCCCACACCAATACCAGCTGGGGTTTTCTCTAAGGCTCTAGACAGATTTTTCACTGCAGAATTAGCTCAAGATGCTTTTCTCTCACTAGCATAGCTCAAGTGAGAGTGGCCTCAGTTCCAATGAAACCCAAGGTGCTTGTGTCCATGCTATAACTTCGGGGGTCACACAGAAGCATCCTTAGTGCTACTTTAAATATTTGGACATCCCTGATGGATGAGGTGCAGTGCTGTCCAGTTGTTTGCATGTGTCACAGGGTGACAGCAGGGATTGCTTTGATTTTTAGGACTGCTGCAGTTCTGGTAGGCTCCAGTGGCTGCCCTTTCTGTTTCCAGAGGATACCTTGTCACACTGCTGGACTGAACTGGGAAACAGCTGTTCTGGCAGAGGTTTGATCTCCTTTTTGGAGAATTCCCCTCTCCCCTACCTTCCAGATGTGCACAGTTTGGCACTGAGGTGACTATGTATTTCGTAGAGTGCGAACCAACCACGAAGAACCTCTTCAAGCTACCATTGCTGCTGCTTTCACTGCTGCCCTGAGCCTGGTGATGCCTTTGTGAATCTTTAATACTGATCCACAGTGCTCTGGGTTTTTTCTTCTGTTGGATCAAGACATATTCTGATGCCTCTTCCCTTGCAAGGGAAGAGAGGACAGGCAGAGGCTATCCAATCTGAACCCTTAATAGAGCCTTCCTCCCATTTCTTCTATCTAGCTCTTTCCTGCTACTGCATCTGGACTTCAGGCCTGGTACCTTTGACTTACTACTCATCTGTCCATGTGAAGTAGTTGCCCGATTCTAAGTCAGCATTACCACATCCACCAGCTGGCATCTCCCTCAATTTCTCCACTTTTAAGAATGTCTGGCTTGCATTTGACTTTGTGAAAGGTGTTTCTGTTTGGCCTTCTATTCATGTTTCAAGTGTTCCCAAGACTGCTTCCCTTTACAGTTCTGATGGTACCTCTGACAGAAGCAGAGGCATTTCTGGCCATCTACTAGAAATTCCAGAGGAGTGAGGTACAGGGTATCTCCTCCACCTGAAAGTTATCTTGCAAATTCTAAAACTCCTTTTAGTAGCAGATCTTCCTTTTTTTTTTAATGAGCCTCATTGCATCTAATTTGTTCAGATTTTTGTGAGCTGCCATATGGCATCAATGGAAACCTGGTGAAATGTATTTATCATCTTACAAAGTGCATATAAAGAAGTCAAACACACACAATTAAAAGCATTCCCTTTAAGATACATTCTTACCAATTAGTCACTTGGAGCTTCTACACCACATCTTATCAGCTGGCTGGCCGGGGACAGCTTGAAGTTACAATCATGAGTCAGGATAAAGCAAGTGTATCAGTAGTGCCATTTCAGGTATCACAAACTGATTCTGAGTTCTTGAAGATAGTGTGTGAAACATTTCATTCTTATCTCTTTGGAAAATCTCTCTTGCCACAGAGGAGAAAATGAGGCAAGATGGAGAAGTGTTTCTTTCCACGGTGCAGGTAGCGTGCAGCCATGACATGGTACAGTCTGGGGCTTTCCCAACAAACTTCCATTTCCACACTTGGAGTTGGGAGACAAATCCCTTTTAAGCCACCAATTCAGACAGGCTTCCAGAGGCAGTATTCTTCCTCCTCTGAATATACAGTAATCAGGTTCAAAGCTTAGGAAGGCATTTATTTAAATGCTTTCAGTTTGGTGGGATATAAAGTCTAGCTCTGCAGCCTAGCAGAATTTGCTTGGCCAAGAACTTGGCTTCTAGGGAGTGAAGAGTTATGTGGAGAAGCCAGGCAGACCTCTGTTTAGAAGTCCTTGCTCCACAGCTCTCACTTTATAAAAATCTTTGATATTGCTGCTCCCTTGCCCGAGATTTAGATCAGTCGCTTCTCTTGTTAAAAACACTCTTCCTAAAAATCAATTACATCATTCATTCTTGGAGCTTGGAGCAGGTCTAGTGAGCCAGCTGCTTTCAGATGCTCTGCACCTGGTGCCATAAACATCTCTATGGCTTCAGTGACATGCCCATCACAACTTTCCACCTAACACAGCAGTGGGAATATTTAGTAGACAGGCTCCAGTTTTGATCTGTTTCTGTAGAAGTTTAAGGTGGTCTGGGTGGAGGCTGCTGCAGCTTCACCTCCCCAACTTCTTGCAAGTTCCTGACTTCTCTCTTGGGACTTCCACAGCCATGTGAAGACCTGATGAGCAGAGTTGGTCTAGCTAGAAACCAGTCACTTTAATGACTAACCACTACCAGAGCATTAGAGTTTTTGTACACTGAGACATTTGCCATTCAAATTACAACTCCTCACATTATGCAGATATGTTCTTAAATGCTCCATGCGCACAAGCACACACACGCACTCCTTCATGTTCCATCTGAAGGATGGAACTGTAGCTTGTTACTAAGATCTGACTTCCTGGTACATGGTTCAACTTTCACCTGAGCAACAGAAAGGAGAAAAGCCTGTACTTTTTGAAAGGTGGCACCCTTTGTATCTGAGCTTTCAGGAATTGGTGCAAAAATTCCAGCTGTTTCCAGACCTAACTGCTACACGTGCAGGGTATCGGTGCAGGAGCAGTGTGTGCTGAACTGGGCCCCCTTGCAAATCTGTGGCGAAATATTTACTGTGGGACTGAACTCATTCTGAGTCTGGTGGATCCAACTCCAGTGGTGGAGTTGTTTAACCATATACACAGGGAGCACTGTCAGTTCAGTTTGGTCCCAAAGGTGCCCTGTATCCCCAGTTGTTCCTGAGGGGGATGGGGTAGACCAGCTGCTGGTCCTGTCCATGGAGAAACAGGCCAGGGTCTCTTCCCAGAGGAAGGCCGGGCAGTTCAGTAGTTCGCTCCATCCACGGAGGATGGCGTGGATGAGAGAGGAGCCCATGGAAGAGTAAGTGGTGCCTGGCGTGGGTCGCTGGGCAGCGCAGCCCCAGTCTTCATGCGGATCTCTTATTGTGGGGTTAGAAGACAAATAGGCAAAAGGTCTTTCCCTGTATATTTAGCAATTGCTTGCTGGTGCTAAGGAGACATTTTAGGGAAGGGACTGCTTTCCTGTATTTATCCCCCTTGTACCTATGACTTCAGTAATAACTGTTCACGACGAGGGAGTGCCTTGCCTCTTTGGTGATGTTATTTAGCACAGACTTCAATTAAAAAAGGAAGCTGGAGAAAATAGGGGGTGGTTGCCTAGTAACCAACTGCCTTGAGATCTGGAAAGCGGAATTAAGGGTTAATTTTTGCAGGTGAAAGTAGAAATGTCCAGGGGTGTGGGTGGTGGAGGTGTTAAGCTAGAAGGATCTAGGACATGGTTCAGAAAAGAAGTAGAGTTCCCACTGGGTTCTCTCTCCAAATAACAACACAAGAACGGTGTTTCTTTAGTTAAAATCCACACTGATGGAAATTGAGAGAGAACGCAAACAAGATCACTGTTTGAGGGTGCTTCCTCATGTGTGATCTTTACATAGTTTGCCACAGCATTGCAACATTTTCTATCTGTGCATCTTACTCAGAATTCAAAGCTTGCCTTAATAAGCAGCTCTATAGCCTACAAAAAGTAGCGACTGCTTTTTTACCTGTGTTCCCTGGGATAGCCTGATTTTTATGAAGTACACACAGGTGTCAAGAAATCTGTATTAAATACTTTAAGATTTATTTTGAGAGAGCCAAGGTCTGTCATAGAACTTCGGGGGGCTTCACACCTCTGAAAATCAAGCAGCAATTATGCATCTTCAAAACTTCCTATTCTACCTTATCAAGGGCATATTTCCCCTTCTTTAATGCATTTTAAGTAGTTTTAGAACTGGATAAACAGAGAACTAGTTTGCATGAAGAGAGATGTGTATACTACTTCATGAAAATATCCTTGGCATATGTCACTAAACAATCTTGAACCAAAGAGCACAAATCTAGATCCAGAGCTGAGAGGACTTCTGGGAGACCTGGGTGCCCAACCCCAGTAGAGGGAACAGCAGTGAAGGAGGCAAAAATGAGGCAAGTCAGATTTGAAGGCACCTAAGTGTGCTTCAGTCTGGATTCTTTTTTCCAGTGTCACCACGAAGAATGAAACTCATCTGCAGGTATGCAGATTGATTCCCTGTGAAAGGTAATCATGAGGCAGCCTGTGAAATGTCTTCTTTGCACAGTAACTGGTACACACAGTCAGTCTGCAATATGTGCTAGTTATTTTCTGTCTGGATATTAGAGTCCTTTTTTTTTTTTTTTTTTTTTTTTTAAGTGATGAAAAACAGAGGGTAGAATTAATCCTTTCCACATGCTGTTATTTCTTTGTCCTTATCTGTATTATGACAGCATTTCAAAAGCCCTCCTTGTGGGCCAGCACCTCACTGCACTCGGTGCTTAATGAATACGGACTGCAATGACTGCAAAAGATTGCATGCTAAATATGTCAGAAAGCAGCAGGGAAATGCAACAAATACATATGGGAGAAAAATAAGACAGTATCTCTCTTAAGATAAGCTACAATGCCAACAATTCCATCAAATTTCTGTAGACATCATGCTAAGGTAAATCTTTCTAGATATCTTTCAAGAAGACAGTAAGCTGTGACCTCGCAGGTGTTTTGAACAAACTCTGCTCAGAAGTGAGAGCGTTTGGGGAGAAAATCTAATTGTCTTCAGAGATTTTTTTGACTGAGTATAAGAGGCTGGTGTCCCTGGCAGAGTTAGGATCAATAGCTCAGTAACAAATAAGAAATTATGGTTAAAGATAGGCTCTGCTCAGAGGGACCTTGAAAGTCTTCAGGCATTTCTCAGTCTGCTGTTGTAAATATAAATCCATTACCATCAAAGCAAGGAAACAGAAAATAGTTTTCATGGCAGCATTTTGAATGGAGGGGAAGCAAGGCCAGGAGAGTCTGTGAAGTGTTACAACACACAGCTGATGGACCCTGGCTCTCAAGATAGTCACGAGCTTGGACAAATTTTCATTTGGAAATGAAAAATCTTACATGGGTAAGAGGGAAATACTGCCAAGACTTAAATATGTTTCTGATCTGTGCAAGATTGCCCAGGTCCTTGGCAGACCACTGTTTTTACTGTCACATTTTATGCTGATGACTGGATTGTTGTGCATCAAATTTGACATGCTTTGGGCCAGGTATGAGTGCCTAAAGATACCCTAAAGCAACAGTTTTGTGTTAGGTGCATCCTGGCAGAAGAGGGATGTGCGCGTTTGGGATTTTTTCATGTTTTATAGTTAAGTGCTTCGGAGGGTGATTTAAAATACTGTATCCCCCCCTCATTCTGTTCCTGCTCAGAGAGGGATGTGTGCTGGGCTTGCTGTGCAGGATCCTACTTACACCACAACAGTCTCTCTGTACAGAAGCATTTTCCTGGGGGATGACTGTATTTTGTCTTGGGATTTTCTAGTCCCAAAGCATTTCCCTGGTTTTCCATTTCTGGTAGTAGAGGTTTTTAAGTGAGCAGCTTGTCCCTGAGCAAGGAAGCAGCTTTGTCGGTGATCATAACAATCTCCAAACATAAGGTGTGCTCAACTCTGTTTAGGTAGGACCTACAGTCAGTAAGGTTTTTTTAATTAAATTACTTTGACCTAGAATGAGGTTTAATTAAATACTGTATTAAACAGACTTAAACAAAAAGGCATTTAGTAAACCACTATGCAAATTTCAAGGTAATTAAAATTTCAGATCTGTCAACTTTATACTATCTCTGTAATTGATGCTATATGTGAACAGATCAAATAAGTACTATTTTTTATTATGTTTCTTTTTTTTTACTTTTTTTTTCTCTTTTTCCATGTGCGAACTAAGCTTGCTAATGATTCCTTTGAATTATTCCTCTACCTGATCTGTTGGATTTATTATTAGAGTAGGTGTCTTTGGGGCTGTGTTAGTTACTGGTTGGTTTGGATGCACAAAGTCTTTCATAATAGAGAGGTGACAGGGCACTCATTAAAGGAGATAAGATAAAGTGTTAACTGAAAACAACAAAGAAGAAAGGACTTCTGACTGGAAATATTGACGACTTGTTCACCTAGTTAGGCTGAAAAGAGAGGCTCAAGGGGAAAAGTATCTGGAACCAATAAAATAGAAGAATGTCCTCCAAGACTTTCTCGAATTGGAACTGGACCAACTCTGGTAGAACAGGACTGTATTCAGTCCACAAAGACAGCTGACTAACTTAATCTTTGAGACTAAGGTCAAGAAATCACTGAGCAATATTGATCATTTTCTAGCCAAGAACAACCGGACCTTGCTCAGATAGAGAATTAATCAGTACACACACATTGAGAGCCTTTAATAAATGCTTACAGCTAGGCAGTAGGGCCCCAGATGCTAAGGAAACTGGTATTGCTGTTCAAACTGGTAGATAAAATGGGTGCTGAAGGGAGTCTCCACCCAAGACAAGAGAGTCAAAACTGAGCATGATGTGTGGGACCAGCCTGTGTTCTCCTCTGCAGAAAATAAGGCTTAACAAAGCCAACACATTTCTGTATTGGTAGCATCTGTTCCTACTGCTCCTGCTCTGCAGCAGCTGATGCGACCCAGCTGTGGGATCAGCATTTGTGAAGGAGCTGAGGATTATTTGCTCAATATCTTTTCAATACATCCTGTTGTGAACTCCACTGATTTCCAGGGAAGCCTCCGGAGGGCAATCTGAATGCTTCAAAAGCTGCCAGCTCTCCCTTTCGTTGTCCTCTGCATCGTCCTGCTTTCTCAGCCCTGCCTCTCGTCCCCCCCACCTTGGGAATACATCCATCCCTAACCACCTCAAGAAGTGATTGTGGTTTTTGCTTTCAGAGTTGCAGTCTGCGTCACAGAAAATTATAAGATACCCACAGCCAGTTGAGTGAACAGGATTTAAGATGACCTGCAGAAATCTGGAGACAACAGAATATAACCACAGATAAAAATTACAATTAAACTTCTATTTTCTGAAAAGGAAAAACCATGTGAAAACAATGGGCTGTCCCGTTTACCCTCCAGGTTACAAAAGAATAGAAATCAGTTCTTATTGTCTAGAGTCCTTAAAAAAGATCTGCCTTTCTCAGCGTTTTTATAAATTAGTCTGACTTTGAAATTGTGGTATGTGGATGGTTTCAGAGGTGAAAAGATGAGCATTATTTGCATAACAAAATCACAAAGGGAGTGAGTATGCAAAATTTAATTTATTTAAAATTCACCCATCCGACATGCTGGGCATAGGTGCGGAAGATTAATAATAAAAATAGTCACCTACAGCATATAAATTAATGGCCATGTCCAGAACTAAGAGCTTCCTTCCCCACACTTGGAAGAACCTTTGGAGAAGGGATACACAGCATGACTTGACCATGATCGATTGTGCTGAAGCAGGGAGGGTGAGGACAGGCAGCCCCTTGCTCCCTTGTGCCAGCAGCTGACTTGCTGCACCCCCCAGGGAGCTGCTGCAGGGCAGGGGGGCTGGAGGAGCAGGGCTGGGTGGCAGCGGTGGCTCGTCAAATGAAGGACATTCTAAGTGTCTTGAATTCCAGTGACATAAGTTTATCACTTTTTTCCTCAATCTCGTCTCTGCAGTTGGTTGACGCAAAGTGGATGTCAGTAGCGTATTTGGTACTTCCAGGATGTTATTAAAAATAGGGTTTTTTCCTGTTACAAGCGTCAGTGACTGTAATGCTTGCAAAAATGCTGCTACATTTCTGACAAAAACTTGTTGAAGAGATTGTGGTTTATGACAGTTTCCTATTACATGGTTAGTGATATGTTAGACTTTAAAAGCCCAGAGTGAGACACCCTAAATTCTTCCTGCATGCACTCTAATTCCTAGTAGATGGCTTCTGAGGCTCCTACCCAATAGGGAGTATTTGGCCAAGGAACAGGGTAGGATGTTTGAACTTGGTTCTGATGAAGAGTAGGTTTGGGCTCTTCTACCCTAACTGTAGACCTAATGATGTGTCTTGCATCCCACCTAATTTAAATGTCTACCTCCAGATGAGATGAACTGCACACCAGAAATGTCTATTCCTTTCCACTGGAGAAGAAAGGAGGGGAGCCATTGACCTCTTGGCTGTTCCCTGTAGACATCTGCTGTTGGCTAGATGAAACCTGTCATAAGGGGATTGAATGATGACCTGAAAACATTAGTAAATAACTATGCTTATGGTATTGAAATTAAATCTCTAAGGGGTTGTTCTGGGAGGCTTCATAACAGAGATTAAAGTATCTGAATATCAAAGTGTATGGGAAGAACAAAGAGTACTGTTATATTTTAAATGGGTTTATAGTTTGAATATATGATTTGCAGATATTAGTGGGTTTATTTTGGCTGATTTTTTTTATTAATCAAATCCACCCCAGAATGAACATTTAAAAACTCCATGAGCAGCTTGGAATAGATTGGGGTTGTCTGTTAATTACCATTTTGCTTACTTTACTGGTATGTGATTCATTGATTTGGACCTCTTCCCACTAAAAATGTTGGTTGTGCCCATACTGTTGGATCCAGCACTGCTTCCCAGCACCTGAGTCTGGCTGCTTCTCAGCTCCATAGTGGTGCAAGATCCACATATTCCCTCCTCTCAGTAGACCCCAACACCTTAGTTTGCACCCAGTGAAAGCCCAAGTAGCAGAGTATCACAGGATGCTCCAGTGGGCCCCTCAGGTGGGCCAGAGAGAGAGTCTGCAACCTGAAAGGAATCAGGTGAATAAGGGCTGGGGAAAGGAGAGTGGTGCCCTAAGCATGATGTTGCTACACACGGGGATCTACTCAGAAGTAGCAGACAGAGAAACATCAGTCACTGTCTGCCTGTTTGTTAGCAAATGATGACAAGCAATGTGTTATGGCTAATGCTAGGAAACCCTGAAGCTGGGTAATTGTAGGAGCTTTCTCCATTCTGATCATGAGTCTCTTGCCAGGGAACAAGGAAGCTGGGGTAAAGGGAGCGTGTCTAAGTTGAAAGATCTCTTCTAGGCAGAATTCAAGGAAGGGCATCTCCATAGAAGAAAGTCAGAGATGGAATAAGATGCCCAGGGTACAACAGCAGAGCTGTCAGAGAGATTATGAAGATGATGGACCCCATAGCAACATTTTGAGTGCAGCAGGGAATCACCAGGCAGCAAGAGCAGAAGAGCAGGTGGCAGGCAGAAAATGTGTGATGTGGTCAGAGATTGGAGGATGAATTTCCAAGTGTTGACAGCATATGGATTAATAGATCAGCAGGATCTAGTAATCTAGATGCAAATCTATAGATTGCATTGATAGTGCTGAGACCAAATAGTCACTAAGAGAGCTGCAGAGCTGAACGGGAGTTTAAGAAGTGAGGCAGCAGTGGAAGGGACTAACAGAGCAGCACACACAGGTGGAATGAGGCTGGGAGAGATCATTCAGCTTAGATCCTCTGCCTTTGCTACATTCCCTCTATACCCAGGAATAAATCCTGAGGGATGAGGCCAGAACAAGAGCAAGAACCCTAATTTGCCATAAATCCTCTCCTCTTGGCCCAACTTTCTCTTCCTTATGCCAGTGGCATAACAGGAGCGCTCCTTCAACCATCTTTTTAGAAGGTGAAGAGCAACTGTGTTCACTGTGGAGAGTATGAAATGTGGCTGATAGCATTCACGGAGGAACATTGTTGAGGGTAGATTTGTGCTTTAGTAGTGCTGGGAATACACAGCATGTGATGCTGTCCAGATGCGGAGAATGCCTTCTCATTTGTTCTTCATCTGGAAAAAGTATGAATGATAGTAAATATTGTCTGCTTCCGAAGAGATGTATGGCATGAGTGTAATGTGGGCTTCTAAAGAAGGTACAAGAGGAGAATATAAAATAAAACATGGGTGTTTATAATTGAAGAACATTCTTCCCCAGGGGATCATATCACAATTTTTTTTTTTAATGAAAATTCAGTCAACTAGATACTTAGTTAGCCCAAGGAAATGTTTTCAGTTATCAATTAAAGGGAGTATGTCTGTCGCTTGAAGATGCCATATCTTAAAGTGAATCAGGATGTTGGATAATTATCACTTCGCTCTTTATTAAATTGCTGATTTTCCTCCAGCAGTGGCTGTAGCAGCTGTTCAGCCACAGTCATTAACTTGTAGAGTAAAAAAAACCCTACAAAGACTAGAACTAAGGTTACTTTTTTAAACTTAAGTTTTCCAGCTGATATTTGAATACAGGAATCAGTAGGAATTTAATCCATTTGCTGAGTATGATTTCACATAAAGACAGATTTCTAAATATGAGTTGAGTTTGGAATGGACTTAATTAAAGTCTCTTTCAGTGCTGTTGTAAAGATCTGCATTTTTGCGAGTTTACATTAAAATTACATAACAGCTTGCTTGCTCTTTAAAGCAAGTGAATTAGAAAAAAAGCATTTATAAATCAAAAACACTTTTGCCTGAACATTAGTAAGGAAGAACTTAAAAAAAAAAAAAAAAAAAAAAATTAAAAATTGAGTATTCACTCAGAATTTAAGCTAAAGCACAGTTCTACTCTAGATTAAAAGATGTCTACATGCACTGGTCAAGGTGAGATTTCATTGTTTTTCACAATTTCAGGCTGTTTCAAAACTTGGTGGTCCTGGAGCGCACAGGAATAATGCTGCAAAAGAGTGAGGAGCTACATACACACTTGGAGGAAAAAAAAAAAATCATTTACCATAATAATTGCCAGTATCTGTGTGATAATGGCTCAGAGAAATTTGTAAGCATAGCTTTTGCAGGGGCTGCACCTAGGCTGTAGTTCTGGTCACTGTATTCCACGTTCACATGCTGACTCTTGGCCATCTTTTCTCTCAGACCATCAGATCTCCTCCTAAGCGTCCTTGTGGGTCTCACAGGGCCCGTAAGTTCTATTTCTGAAGGTTTTCTGAGGACGCTGCTAAACAGTTTCAAATCTGTAGATTTGTCTGAGGACAAGAGGCTGAGTTGGAAATGTACCTATGCTAGGTGGTGAAGTCGAAAGATGATACGTAGAGAGTAAGGATTAGGGGAACCTCTCCAACAATAAGCACACAGTAGGGTACATTATGAGTTGAGTTAGCATTAAATGTATTTCTACTTTACTAAAGTATTACACTGGTTTACTTGGAAAATCAGAGGCTTTTAAGTAAAGTATGGCTACAAATCTTAAATTAATTGCCATTACTGGAAGAAGCAGTCACAGAAGAGAATAGCTGAGGTGGGAAGGGACCTTGAGATTGTCTAGTCCAAGCCTTTTGCTCGAAGGAGGGTCCCATAAAGCAAGGTGCTCAGGGCCATGCCCAGTCAGGTTTTGAAAATCTCCAAGGCTATGGCCTCCATAACCACTTCAGGTAACCTGTTGCAGTGTTTTGACCACCATTCACAGTAAAAATTACTCTTCTGGTGTTTCAATGGAATGTCCTGTATGTCAAATTCATTCCCATTGCCTCTTGATCTGTCACTGGGCACTACTTAAAAGAGCCTGGCTCCACCTTCTCTACTTCTCCCTCATGTATTTACCCCCAAGCCTTCTCTTCTCCACAGCTGAACAGCTCCAGCTCTCAGCCTTTCCTAAAAAAGCACTTTGTGCTTTCTTTTTTGATGAAGTTCATGAGAAAAACAACAGGCTGTGAGACTCACTGGGGCTCATGTTTGTTTCCTAAGGAGAAGTGGACAGAGAAGATTGAATGTTAAGTGAAATTAAAGAATCCATTTGTTTCCCATGGTATGATTAAACCATGTCATTCTCTAAACTGGCACGCCAGGAGCTAGTTTGCTGAACTGCTAATATTTGGCTCTCACAATCAGATGTGAGTTTCTGATTAAGAAGCTTAAGCCTGGAAGTGATGGAAGTTTGTGGGTGCCATTTCATGAGGTGGAATGTGGGAGTGATCCATCCTTGTTAATGTAGGGTCATTTCTGGATGTAAAAATAATGTGGTTGGGTACCTATTTTTTGCCTCCTTTTTCTGCAAGTTTTTTCTTTCAAAAAGCTTAAAGAACACTTTCTTGGCTGATACACGTTCATACCCAGATAAGCCCAAATGCAGTGCAGCTTTTCCAAAAACTGCATTCTCAACGATCCAGCTTTCCTGGCATTCACAGCCAGCACTCAAAGGCAGACTGACATGTTCAGTCCAAGTGAAGGTGCTGTACATACAATGAAAGGCCTCTCATTGTTCATAACCTTAGCTGCAAAATAGAATCAAGCAAGTGCAGGCAAGTTTTCCTTTGTGTGTTTTCAGCTTAAGTGAAGCTTGAAAATGGAGGAACCGAATTGCGATGTAGAGAAGAAGACTTAAAAAAAAAAAAAAAGAAGAAAAGGAGTCAAAAGGGTTATAAATAAGCATCTACTCAAGATTTAAGGTCATCATTGTTAAAGATATTAAGATACATAGACATTATATGCTATTAAAGATTTAAATATTGATGTTAGATAATAGTAGGGCCAAATGGTTTTCTGGGAATATCTGCTCTCCCAGAAAACCCTTTGGCAGGGCTGAAAGAGGTCCCTTTTGCAGACTGTCCAAATGCACTCAATAGTTTGTCATCCGAAAGCATAGCGAAGGAATGCTTGTTACTTAAGGAAGCTCTCATGATAAAATGGCTCAAAATCACTGATGGTCCCCGTATGCCTTTATCTTAGTTCAAGGTTAGTCTAGGATGATGGAGGAACATGATGAATCAAAGTGTTTACTTTTGCCTGGCCCCAGTAATTTCAGTTGAAATCAGATTTCATTCTTATGTCACCTTCTATCTACAAATCCCCCCAAAATTACACACCAAGTCCATCGCAGTGTTGACAAGCCAGTTATGTTTTCTGTTGGGTCTTTTTTAAACAAAATCCGTGGTAAATCTTGATGTTACAAGACTACTGCGAATGAAAAAGCGTATGTGCTGTTGGCTGTCCTCGGACCAGCGTTTCTGTATATTGTTTTGAAGTGTAATACAAAGCCCGAAGAATCAAGATTACTTGGCATGATAATGTCTATTCAAAAAAAAATGTTGGCTGGAGTCAGGACTTGTTTTTAACTGTTTGGAAGGGGCTCGGGGAAGGAGACGTGGAGCATACGGGGGATGGCTATCTTTCCCAGACAGTTGACTGACGCTGTGAAAAACCAAGTTCACGCACAGGAGGCACGACTTCACAGCTCTGGTTTTCACATGTTGCTGTCAGCAAATCTTTCTGAAGGAATCAGCACAGAAACAGGCATGTTTGGTGCTCACCATTGATCCCACCCTAACACCATCTGGTGAAAACAAGAAACCCTGGGAGCAGATTGTGCAAGTAGGTTCGGCAAACAAGTTATCACCTCACCTGCAGTGCCTCTAAAATGCTGCTCGGTGTCATTTTGTCAGAAGATAATGAGGAAAGGGAAAATATCTTGATACTATAAAAAGCATATTCTTGTGTCAGTGTACAACCTCATATTTAGATTGAGCTCTTCTTATCCTGCGAGTTTTTGATTAAATGAGTTATACAATCCTTAGGCAAAAGCAACTGTGTATTTTCTGTAAGTTAAGTTCTGCTGGTTTTAGCATACATTCTGTTGAACTTCATTTCCGTTTGCTGAAAAGCAGGGGATCCATTTAGATTTATCTTAGGTTGAGATCAGTATGATTCAGACATCATCGGACCTTTCTGGCCAGACCTGGCACAGGCTGTGGAGAACTGAATGGGTCTGAATTTCTGTATTGAATGCTTTTCGGTCTTTTAGTTTCCCTGAAATTGCAGTTTGTAGAACAGGCAATTGAATGCATTTTTTTGCACATAAAATAATGAAAAGCAGCTGGTGCATTGCAGGGAACAGAGGGCCCTTGCATCACCATAAAACAGACTGTAGCAAAGGATTTTTAATAATCAGACTTTTCATGTTTTCTAAAATTTCATCATTTTCTTAATTCAATTTGCTTACCAGAACAAGCATTGGGAGATATATAGTGAAACCCCTTTGGTTCTTCTCTAACATGGGGAGTTCATCTTTGGATGGTAGTTCTGTTTTTATTTTTCTTCTTTCAGATTCACTGTTAGCAATGTAATCCAAGCTTAGCTCTAAATGAACATATGACTCACTTGCTAGATGAGAATTTGAAATGGGAGGCTTTACACGTCTCGCTTGTTATTGTTTTACTTCCTTTTTAATATTTCAAGATGTGCCTTCTGTATTAAGTTGGTCTGTTAGAGAAACATGGTACTTTTCCAGAACTGGCCAGTCATCACTATTGACCATAGAAGTCACTGCTGTTAACAGAAGGGTGTTGATCTTTGAAAAATATTGACATTTTTAGTAAATCTTGTGTTGCATAATTGTGGGAGTGGCTTTTTCTATTCTCATATTGCTAATCTTTTTTACAAATTGTCAGTTTATGAGGAAATTTGAAGAAGTTCAAGAAAAGCAGTTGGCTGGAAAACAGTAGAAAAGGCACTAGAGGGCAGACAGAATTGTAGGAAGGTTTGAATTTTTTTTAGACCTAAATACCCAGTATTGCTGTGATACTTCTCTGAATCAGTCATTTTCATTTAAAACAGTGAAAGAAAAATCAAGCCAAGTGCTTTTGAAAGTAATGCCGTGACACTCCACATATTTTAAGCTCTCTAATCACAACAGCAGTTTAAATATTAAGTTTACTGACTTAATCATAAAATGTTGTAATACAATAGCAAATGCAATCAAGAACCAGGAACTACATCTGATTCCATGGGATATCAGATGCATTACTTCCTCCAAGAGATATCTACCTGAAAAGATTTCTGCATGTACTGGGTTAAAGCAAGTGAATTTAAAAATAAATTGTGATTACTGCAATATCTGCGGAAAAGTTTACAAAATATCCACACTGTATTGGAGTTCTTTATAGAATAGCCATATTCTGGTTTTTCTCTTATAAGAAAAATATTTCCCAGGTTGGGTTTTTTTTGTTGTTTTTTTTTGTTTTTTTTTTTATAACCCCTGACTCGCTTAAAAAGTCTGCGTGACTTACTGCCAAAGGTAGCATTTCAACCCTCAAAATCTTAAAACTGTGGCCAATCAGATGGTTTATCGTGACTGTGACAATACTTGGTATTTCTCTACAAGCTACTGCTACTGAAGTCATATGAAATTATGAGTTTTCAGCTTTCATTAAGGAATAAAAAAGAAGTTTCAGGCCCTTCATGGTCCAGAGAGAACAGCTTGGAAATGTGACTCTAACAACTGAAAAATCAGAAGGCAGATCAATCTCTCATATCGATTTCTCACCCAGCCTTATGGTTTTGTGGAGGGGAGCCTGACTCTTGTCTTCTGCCAAGACTGACAATATTGTCAATATTCTGTGATCTCTGGTAGTATTTGATCAGGGCCTCAAATTTTATACAAAAATAGAACTACTGATAGACAAAATGAGGATAGAAATATGGAAAAAGGAGAATGCTTTGAAAAGTAATTCTGTCTGTGTGTGCAAGAGCATCTATTTTCAAATATGCCCTGAAAGTTTCTTTTCTATGGGATTGTTTATCTATATATGTAATTGCACGTGTACTTACAAGCGTATTTATCTGTGCAAACGTGTGTGTGTTTGCACAGACCTGTAAGCGGTCTTACAGAAGAGACAAACCTGCACAATCCTGTGTAAGGCTGTATCAAGTTTATCTCAAGAGCTTTGATAGCTCAGACACACTGAGGATTCCTGTCCTTTTGATATGCAGTGCTGGGTTTCACATGCTACATACGATTTCATCTCCTCCAGCCAGGAGAGGAAAGTACAGGGCAAAGTTTTGCTGTAATTATAGATGTAATAAACCATTTTTATATTTCTTCAGAAGCAGTTAACTGAGAACACCCATAAGCTTAGATCTAGCAATCTACTATTTTAAGATCGCCCAGAGCAAGTTAATTTTAGGTTTAGTGCTTTGTAATTTAACTAGAGAACTGCACCTAAAATTTTAAGATAGAGTTTTGTAGACCTTGAAAAGATTTGCTTCTTTGAGTTTATTTATTTATAGTTAAAGCATGTTTAATAATTTGCCGTGTTACGTGCACAGAACTAGCGCTGCGGTACCAGTTTAGCTACTGGTAGTTGACAGCATTTTTGTTTTTTTCTCTGGGCCGTTTTAGAGATGCCATACTGTGATCTTACCCTGATCTTAATGAGATCCAGCCAGAAGTTAAAAGAGCATTGCCCCCTACACACACAGACGGAAATGTCCATGCGGTGGTTTTATGGTTCAAAGCCGGGATTTGGAAAGTGTCTGCAGCCTTTGGGAGCTGGGAGTTGTGGCAAGCGGCTGGTGAGAGGTAACTAGACAAGACTGACTGTGGTCAGCAGGCTTCCAGGCATCGTACAGGACCCACACCTCTAGAGGATGGATGTTTCTGAGAGGGCTACAACCAACATGGGCTGGAAAACTGCTTGTGTTTTGGAGTTTTGAGCTAAATCTGGAGGTAAACATCAGCCCATGACCTAAAACTAATCTCTTAGTGTGGTCCAAACACTCCCACTAGTAACAGCTTTGCCTTCAGCCCTGTTTTGAGAAAACTTGCTCTCTGTGTAGGTCCTCCTGCTCCCCACCTAGGGAAGCGAACATCTTCAAGACATCCACAGCTGTCTCACCCCATCCAAAAGAGATATAGTTTATCTAAAAAGTAGTCACTGAGTTGCATTCACTTGCACATATGAAGAGAGTAGTGGAAGAGGCAGGGGAAGGATTAACCATTGTGGGTTTTGCTGTAAATGGCACAGAAATGTCAGGCTGCTCTTGGTTTGATGTGGAAATCCAACTGGCTTGTACCACAGGCTTTTCTGCAGCCATCCTCTGGCTCTGGGGTTGCCGTGCTGTTAAATTTAACTCTCCTGCTTGGAAACCTGTTTATCTGAAAGCATCTTTCCAGACAAAAAGACTGTGCTGGATGAGCTGTAACACTTGCAGGGCATGGTACAGACTTGCTTTGTCTGCCTGCGGGTGCCCTTCCGACAGGCAATGTCCAAGAGGAAACTCTCTGGTTAAGTTTCCACAGATCCAAGAAGGCTGAAGAAAATGGGAGGAAAAAATTAGCAGGATGAAGGCCTGAGTGTCTTTTCCTGCATCTCACCTTATTAAGTAGATAAAAGTTTATGCCATTAAAAATAATAAAAGGAACAAGGACGAAGTCGAAGGAAACACGTTTAAACAGTTATGGGTGAGTCAGCGTACAGGAAGCTAATGCACATGACTGGTGCGATTATCAGTAAATCTTTTTCCCATTTTTCCTCTCCCCCTCTTCCTCCAAATTACAGTTTAATGACTCTGCTTTTCAAAAAATACCCCATGAATTAAGTATAAAGCTTGTTGCTTTCCTGGAGCCCAAAATTTCCCTTTGTCCTGCGGAGAGGTCGGATCTTTCCCCCTGCAGCTGCCAAGGCACAGAGCCATACACCCGTGGGCTGGCGGAGACTTTAAATCCCCAACTGTGTTTTAACGCTCACTTGATAATTATTAGGTTCAGGAGAGAATAACTTTGATTTTACAATAAGCATTTTCAAGGCCCTTTTTTCAGTGGTGCACCAAAAGGTTATTCGGTACCTTCAGTCACGAGTACGTAAGTGAGAAAATAATACTGTAGGGCCTGGATTCATAGCATCTGCTGAGACACCAAATACCAAAGACAACCACACTTCTAATCAAGCAGCACCATCATTAATTTGGGGTTCTAAAGTAATTAAGGGTAATTAATAATCATCATTAATTAAGGTATAAATTAGGTGGGGCAAATGCAGTTCTAAGGTCCGACTCTGGTTGATCCAGTTTCTATATGTAGTGGGGGAAAGAGATGTCAAGGAGTCCTCCAGCTCCCTTCCAAAGATCTCCTGTAAGGTACCTTGCTTAGCTACAGATGCCAAAGGCCCTCACGTCCCTAATTCAGGATGTCAGTCTGACATCTTTCACAATAGCTAATTTTTTACTGGCGGGGGGAGCTGTTTGGAGTTGGAGTTTTTTTTTTCCTTCTTCAGAGTTGCAATACTTGATAGAAGGGGTGGAAGCACATGCAGTGGCAAGCCTGCTGCACCGATCCTCATGGGATGCCCAGCTGCCTCGCTTCCTGAGTACATGGTGTTCATCAGCGTAGGTTGACTGTGATGCAACTCTAGCCAACACCCTGAGTGTTTCATAGTCTTGACATAACTTGATTCCAGGAATGACTAGAGCCAAATCTACTTTAACTTCTTTCCTTCCTCATTTGTACTTATTCACCTCAATTTCATGCCCACAATTCAAGTTTGTAAAGTCAAACCACATCTCGGGAGAGGAAGGTGTGGCTTCCTCCTTTGTTCCTCCAGACAGATCTGAGAAAGGAACAAGGAGAAGGCAAAACTTCTCTTCCTTTAAAGAAAATCACCAATTCAAAGCAGTAGGTTCTCAATAATGTTCATCAGCCTGTTCAAGCAAAGCTCCTACTGACTTTGAGTTCAGATGCCGAACCTTGTTCATGGGCATTGATGTGAGATGTCCCGGGGGATTGAATCCTGATACCACATTTTAAGCCTTTAAATAAGGCACTTAAATAAGTGGCCCCACTTTCAAGGTAACAACACTCATCTACTTTCACTCAAGTTTCAATACAGATGTTTGAAACAGTTGGGAGCTGCTGTAGGTTCAACATTGTTTAAATAAAAACCAAAACCCAAGAACCACCAACACAGCCCTGTTCTGAAACCCTCTTTTGCATCGGCAAGGCACAAAATGCTGATTTCTACTCACCTCCGAGCAAAGGGTAATAGCAGATGTTATGTTGCACTAATCTCACTGATGACTATTTTTACAAAACACACTACAGTACTAAATTTACTAGAACATGATGAAGGGACATAAATAATTTAAACAACAGTTGTCAAAATAAATGTGCAAAATGCATTTTGTGATAAATTACACTTGCTTTTTTAATGTGTTTCTCACTTAGTTGCAAAATTCAGTAATTTGCAGTGGCTCTCCCAATCATTAAAGTGAATTAGCAAGCCTCTATTCTCTTAGACATAATTTTAATCTTAACTAGAAAGGAATTATTTAGTATTATTTTGGCAAGAGTTCCTCCTTAATATTCTTTTACAGCCACAGTCTTATAGTGTAATGTAAGTTATGTTTGTATCCTGGTGACTTGGATTTTAGAGCTGAAAGCTGATTATGGCCAGTAAAGAATTTCAGCTAACATAAAGATGTAATTGTTTCAAATAGAGTTTAACAACAATTCCTATCACCGGCCGCTTCAGTCCTTCCACTGGCATGCAGGTGCCAACCAAATTTATAGTTGCTTAAGGGGTGCATAATGGGAAGTTATATTTAGAGACCTAATACCAACATTAATGTATACACAGAGCATGCAACTACTTAATTTGTCTGCTTGCTTGTGTTTAGGTTGTAACTTATAAGATGGAACTCCATTGTTATTGGTCTTTTTTTTTATTCTATATACCTCTGTGCTTGTTCTCCTTTATAGTTCTCCAAGATTTTTTTTTGTTTTCATTTTCTTTCTCCTATAACTAAAGGAAGCTGCCTTATTTGAGCATCTCTGCAAATCAGAAGTGAAGTCATTTTTCCCTACTAGTCTGTGGGCGCCTATGATGGTTTTTTGTTTTATTTTGAGCCAGAATTATTTAAAGAGAAAAATACATGGCAAAAAACCCACAGAATTTGGCAGTAGGCTTCAGGTGCACCAGTAATAACCAAAGTATTTTTTTTTAAACATTTGGCTTGTATAGACTAGTTATGGAGATGATGTTTTTAAATAAATCATCCCTGGTTAAGTATCACTGTGGATCCATTTTGGTCTTCCCTTGAAATCAAAGAGCAAATTTCCTATAAGTGTTACTCAGAATAAAGAGAGACAAACCAGAAATATTTAAATGCAGACTTTTAGGGATAAATCTGGCATGCACTGGGACACACAAAGGATGAACTGGAATATTGAAAAATATTTTTGTTTGGAGCTGCTGACAATGTGGATGTATTCAGTAATCAGTGCCAACACAGGGAGACAAGACTAAATTCTGATATGCATGCACTAAGATAGGTATTTTAACTGTCTATGCAACTGACAACATTCATTCCATAGGTGGCCTAGATGTCATCTTCAGAAATGCTGAGTTAATTTTGTCCTGGTTCTCAGCTTTTCATCTTGGCCATCAGTGACTCAAACTTGGCCAAATTATCAGCATTAAAAAGGCCTTTGTTTTGAGTAATAAACCTCAAAACCAAGCCTTTCATTCAAAGGTAGAATTGAGATCTTCCCCAATTTGGATGTCATACCCTGAAATTTAATTTAATGTTTCTACGAGAGTGAGAGACTAGCTTTTTATGTCATTTGATTTCACATTCCTTATTTAAAGGCTGAAAGTTTGCAGACTGTTCCAGAAGTCTGACATGGGGAAAGGGCATCTGACAACGCTAGAAACAAGCCACTGGCTAACCCCCGATGCGACAGGGTTACAGGTGATGCTTTTAGGTCTCCCCAAGAGGTGCTGGAGAAAATGTTGTTCATTCCTCAGTGGTAGTGTATGTATATGCACACATACACAGCCCTGTGCACAAGTTTGGGGCCTTTCTTATCCTAAGCAGCTGCTGTGGGGTTGGGAGGTAAGACCATAAATCCCGAAGACTAAAAGGATTGGGAGGTACTATCTGCTTCGGATGGATGTGCTTCTGGGTGATGAGAGCTCCATTAATGCCAGGCAGAATAGACTGAGGTGATTTGCTGTGCAGTCACGGGAGGATGTTTAACAGCTGGCAGGTAGCTGGTATCAGACCTTCAGAGGTTTTTATTTAGAGAAAGGAGAAGTCTAAGAATCAAGGCATCTGTATGGGAAACTGGTCAACTGGGCACAACTTCCAGTCCTCCAAATCCTTTGTCTGGTCCTTAAAATCTCAAATGAAGTTTTTAATGCAATTTATAACCAGCACTAGAATTAACAGTGATTGATCATAACTTGGCATTAAGCAAGGAGTCTTGGCTGTTCCCAGCAAAGTCAGTAATTCTGCTGCCATGCAGAGAAGTGAGCACCAGCCAAGCTGCTATCAGAAACCTCCATAGAAATTATCCAGGGAGACTGTTTTGCACCTTTCTAGTGGTTGCCATGGTCTTCAAAAGGTAAAGTTTCTAAACTAACTCTGTCTCTCACAATCAAATCCTATAAAACATTTTTATTGTGTGTTATTACTCATCAGTATGTAAAAATGGCACCGCCTTACTCAAAAAATCTGTTCCCTGTGTGTATTCAGATCCCTGCATTCAGCCCTGGTTAACAATAATAGTTTTGTTGCTTTTTTTTCCCCTTAGCTCTGTAGATGCAGCACAGCTCATGATTCATTTTCCCACTTGTTAACTGAGGTTAACAGTTGGACAGGTCAGGGAGTTGGACTAGAGGGTCATTTAGATCCCTTCCAGCTGAACTATTCTATCAAAGAAAACCTTGCTCCTCTGTGTTACTAAATCAAATTTTGAGGTCCCATCTACCTGCAGGTACCTCCCAGGTTTCTCTGTGTTCCCACTGTAGCCAGCAGCAAGTTTCTCCTGAGAGCAGTCAGGTTTGGGGCTGGGGACAGGAGGAAGGTGACTGTCTGTGCACTGACTGTGTAGACAGTTTGCGGACAGAATACAGGTAACAGCAGGAGGTGTCTAAAAATAGTTGGGTGAATCTGGGCCACACTTACATTTGCAAGACCTTTGCTGGTACAGCAGCCCAAAAATACCAAGCGTGGTAGGTAGACTTTGAGTTGAATGTGTTATATAATGTAAGTAGCTTATGTTGTATGGTGGGGAATAGATATTTTAAACAATTAGCTGCTGTCACCTTCAGTGGTACTTCTGCCCTGGTTTTGGTAGACAACTCAGTGTGGTTGCAGCACAGATTCAGATCCTGCCACAGATTTTAAAGATCATTTGGAGAGATCAAATTAAGGTTTAGCTGTCAGAAGTACAGAAGGCGATGTCTCTACCTTGGTTTAATGGAGAAGGTTATCAGGCTTTCCAAAAGCATCACAGAGGCTGTTGCGAAGGTTTTGGAAGCAGAATCTTGAAACACAGGATAAAAAACATGGTCTCAAAACTGGTTTTCCTGTTAGATCAGGTGAACTGGAGTTGTGTAAAGATATTAGCCACTCAATCATGAGCTGATATCCTAGACACTTGTCCTGCAGGCAGTCTGCTCTCTGGGAATAGAGGTCATTTTCTTTAAAGGTCGTTGCAAATGATATCTCAGCATGGTGGTATGGATGAGTTGCTGGATCTGCAGAATGTAGATATTTAGTCATAATCACTTGTGATTATTTTATATATATAGTCATGATTGATAGACTTTGTAAGATATACATATGTTTCTTGTGACATTTTAGCTCAAGTTATTGTAGACACATAGGCTGTCTAAATTCTAGACAGACCCTGTCTATATTTTGCATTTGTTGTGCAAAAAAGTGTTTTAAAAGTGTTGTGCATGCTTACGAGCACCTCATATTGTCACACCAGAGATGATGGCTGTCTAGGGATAGACACAGTGAACTCCTTTGTTCATGGACAAACGAGTATGCAATTGTGCAGTCGGTTTGTAGAGCATGCTTGGATGAACAGCACTCGATAAAAGCAAGATAATGATCATTCATTAAAATTTGCTTTAAGAGATCATGTACATGTATAGACTTTCATTTCTGTATATTCTCCTTTGACTCCGAATCAGTATCATTAATGAAATGAGTAATTTACTCTTAGCTGACAGTTTGTTTATTGAGTATCTAAATTTAAATTCCAGGACTATAACTGCAGTCCATATTTTTCCCGTGTAGTTTCTTTGCAAATGGCATATGCCCCATTTGTCTAATCCCTACTTCTGTGATTACAAAATAGCCAGGTTACATAAAAACAACTAAATTATATATTTGCATACAATACTGCTGTGGCTCTGCAGAAGCCATTTTGGGCTGTTCAGTGCTTACAGTTTCTTTCATTGAAATGGTTTGTTATTTCACCAGCAGTACTGCAGCGTTGTTCCAGTCTTTTGCTTGAAACCATTTTTTTTCATTATTCTACTCTGATTGCTGCAAATGAAGTAAATAATATTTAGTAAAATAAGTGCTAAAAGACAATAAAAGAAAGTACTGCTAATGTAGTTCTTTCTGCCATTTAAACCTATGGGATTTTTGTAAGTTGAATTTCAAAGTCTTTGGGCAGCAACCAGCCTTTAGTAAAGCATTTGAATAGCACAGTGGGACCCCGTTTCATGGCTGGGCACTAACAAAGTAACGCTACTAAAAATAGTTTGCAGAGTTGGGCCCTCCAGTAGCAAAAGGAAAGTCAGAGAATGCATAATTTGAAAAAATGCTCTGGCTGTTGCCAGTGGGTCTGCTGTCCCTATTGTCATTTAAAACCAGAATTAGCCGTGCCTGTTATCTATGGCGCAGTCTATCCATTCACAGACTGCTGGCTTCATTCTTTATTACCTTTCTAAATCGAGTTAAACATCAATGTTCTTTGGGAGACCAGTGTCAGCATTTGGGGGAGCAGAAGATACGACTCTACATTATGAATGCTTCAATTGTGGAGCTGGCTGAAGAGACTCTTTCCACTGCCCACAGCCATTCCTCCCCACTCCCTGCCAGGAGCACTCTAAAGAGACCTCTAGAGCAGATCTGGGAAATGTATTGGTCTAAAGCTTTGGTCTAGCTTTTCTCATGGGCTTATTTCACAGGTTCATTGTACTGTGCAGCAGGGCTGGCCTGGCAGCAGGGCAGTGGAGGAATTGAAGGAAGACTGGAGGACCACCTCTGTCTCCACTGTTGCATGATTCATGACATGGAATCACACTGCCAGTATTTTGTGCATGCTGGAAGCAGAGCCGTGGACTTCAGGTCACGGACAGAAGGGGAGTCTCTTATCATTGCACGAAGGTGCAAAGAGAAAGCTCGCTTGGCGGGGAACAGAACCACTCCCATTAGGCATCCAGAAGGGGCACAGAATGTCCATACACCAAAAGCAGGTAGATATTCCCAAAATGCCAGAAGAGAAGGGCAGAACTATTGGATCATCTATTTTATATGTCAGATGAAGAACCTTTTTACCAGAGATATCACAGGTTATTTACTGGTTGCATTAATTGAAACTTTGAATAAGAAGCAAAAAAAGTGTTTTATAAAAATTTTGTGGTGGTGGGTTGGTTTGGTTTGGGTATTTTTGCTTTCTACATAAAGCCATTAGTAGCTGCAAGATGAAACTCTGGAATGGATGGAGGATTTCTTTAACTTCTGATGGTTGGAGTAGATTAATAGCAGTGGATTTAGAAGTGCTTACTACTGGAGTGGCCTGGCTTGTCTAATAGCTATGAACGATATTCATGTGCAATGAAGAAACACCTTTCAGCTATAGCAGAAGATGTAATTTACTGAGACATTAAACTGAATTTCTGATCCAGAATCTAGGCCAAGAAGTTGAAGAAGAAAGTTCTTGTTGACAGGCTGTGCTCTGGTGATCACAGGGAAGTCTTCAGGATGCTCCATTAGGGCCTCAGATACAGTAATCTCACAGGAGCCTCTAACAGGAGATGGCTGGAAAACATGGGGAGACCTGAGCTGTAGCAGCATGTGGTAGTTATGCTCCAGCAAGGTGAGATGATTTCTCTTCATAATCTCTGAACTGAAAGGAGAAGCTGAATGGCAGTATCATTGACAAGTTGGTATTTAACACATTTACAGCTCTCTTGGTTCCCACACTTTTTAGGAGCAAATTCCAGAATCCTGAAATCTGGGACTCTTCCAGAGAAAAACTCTTCATTAGTGGGGTGAACTAAGTGGCAGTTCCTGAATGTCTCACATTGCTTTTCTGACAAGGCTGATGTGTAGTTTTGCAGTCTCTGCAATGTCATAGCTTTGTTTTTTTTCCCCATTTAGGCATTTTAGCAGTACAGTGTTTAAATACTGTCTTTCTGGGAACCTAGGGTATGGATCCTCCTATCTGACCTCTTAGCTAACCCATGCCAGCATCCATTTCTACATGAAACACCCAGTCTGGTGCAGCCTAAGCAGGGATGAGCACCAGATACAAATTCCTTGAAGGGTGGGTTGGAGGCGACAGTGAACAGGCTAAAAAATGTCTTGGCAAGAGATGTTCTGCCTGTGTTTACTCTTGTGCTGTCTGTGATAGAGGCTGGGCTTGTGAAACAAATCTGACAGCATGGCTACCTGAGCAAGTTAGAATGAGGCAACTGGAAGACTGAGTGTGAACACTGAACATGTGTGGCATGCTCTTCTTCAGGGACTGTACACCGAGCTGCCTGGTGTTTACCACAGGGTAAGGGCATACACATGGACAGTTACAGCAGAGCATCTGTTCTGCTGTAAATCCAGATACCGGTTACCTTGCATAATGTGTTCACAGAGGCATACCCTTAATTATCCTAAGTAGACAAATGCACGATGCAGACTGAAGATTTCAGACATATGGACATGCCAGAAGTTTCGAATCTCTAGTGGGTGAGGCTTTAGAAATGTCTCGAGGGGTTACCAGAACTTGTTGCAGCCCCAGATCTGCTTTTGAATGATGTGTCAGCACTTGTTTAGGATAAGTTATTAAGAGACTTGTAGGAATCATCAGAGAAAATTTTCACAAGTAACTTCAAAATCAAAGTCCTGTTGACTTCTAATGAGACTTTGGTGTGCAAATCACTTGGGGTTTTTTGAAAATCTTGTCCATCCTCTTTCTAGCCAAAATTTGCTTCATGCTGCAGTAGTAGAAATTCTTCCTCCCTTCCTTCCTTGAAGCAAAAATTTAATTGGGTTCCATACTTTTCTGGCACTGCAAGAGAAATACCACATCCTGTTAGATATTTTCACTGACTTTTGAAGCACAGAAGTTTGTGGGTGAATTGTGATAAACTGTTTGGCCTGAGATAAAATGGTGGAACTTCTCCAGTTACAAATTCCTACCAACCTAATTGCCTACCATTGCTAAAATATCAAAGTGTTTAATAATAAACAAAGCATTATTTTTGTTTACTCTTTACTGGCCCATGTGAATTCCTTGACTGTGATGTCCATTTGTTCACATATTGCAAGTGGGAATGAAAAGCAAGTAAGTGGCAAATCGAAACAGTTTGGCAGCATGGACACAATAAATTATCCAGCTACAAGATGATACCAATAGTGCTGAGTAAATAATTCCTCTAAAAAACTTTAGTACTTTGTGGATTGTTTGCAGGAAGCATCTCATTATCTCAGTTGTGTGTATGAATTTCTAAGAAGATTATTTAGTGTGTAATTTCCTTGTCAAATTCCAATATCCAAGGCCTCAAAGGAATTTAGGGCTCTTATCTCTCACTGGAATCTATATCATTCTTGATGTCAGTTGAAATGTAAGCATTAAACATTGTGGTACCTACATTTCACATGCTAATTGGAATTTGTAACAATTAAATTAAGCATAAAGTTGCAATTCCTGTCACCTTTTGTTTGCCATTTAATTGCTGGATATCTACTCTGAGCTCATCATTCAGCTTTCTTGATAATCAGTGAAGAGAGGAGCTGCCAAAGAATCGTTTATCCAATATGACAAGTAAGTAGGTGGGTCACTCTTCTAAGGGCCCTGTCTTTCTCCACTGCTTGTCAAAGAAACCTAGATAACCAATGTAGACTAGTTGGCCATCTAGGATGGGTGAAATGAGTTTGTCTGTGCAGCCACCACACAAGCTTCAGAGCCAAGTGAGCTGATGCTCTGCAGTGGGAATTACTTCTCATAGCTCAGCACAGGCAGGAGTGGATTCTCCTATCCCACTTCTCTGCGTGGTTTGCATTTACCAGGGGTTGCAGTCTGTGGTTATGTGTGGAAATGCCTGGCTGGCTTTAACCAGGCTACCTGTAGAAGTTCAACTGAATCATCTCAGAAGTCTATGAAAGCTCATTTATTTACATCTCTAAACTTATAGACAAGCTTCCAGGTGGGAAGGAGATAGGCTGTATATCTTTTTTTGATGCTTTTCCACTTTGCGCAGAACAATTATATTTTTATTTAACTAGACACCAAAGGGAGTCTGGTGGTCTTTGATATGGCAGATAAGGCCTTCACCTTAACCACTGAGTTGCTGCTCTGCTGCATATTTCACTTTCCTGCATCCATCAGTCCCTGCTGTTATGTTCTGCAAGCAAAGAATCCAAATGAGGAATGAAAGTCTTTTTCCCAATATGACATTTAGCCCCCAACCCTTCCATTTAAAGTGTGGCAATGCCCTTCTGTCTGACTTTTAAAGGTCAGTTTCTACCTGATATTGAATTATCTTCTGCCATCATGAGTCCCATCCTTGATTTACACTGGGTATGCTGCCACTGCAGCATCTGAGAGCATGTCCCAGCCCTGAGCGCTAGATGCTCAGCCTGGCCAGTGATGTCTGCATTTGAGGGTGAATACAGGGAGTGCATCATCTTCCCAGGAAGGCAAACTGGTTTTTCAGGCAGCCGGGGCAACGTAACCTGCCCACAGGACCCACCTGCAACACATTGCAGATACAGTTCATATCACTTAGTCTGGGCAAAGGGGGACAGTACACAAAGTTTTGCTTGGGATGACAGCAACCACATACAGCATCATCTCCACAGTGTACTGAATGGCTGCTGTGGTCTGAAACCACTTACAAAAAGAGGCAGAAAAATATGCAGGTGCTTTGGACAGCCTCCAAACTAAAGCAATAGGAAAGGTGTAGACCAGAGTACAGCAGAATTTGCAACCAATCAGGGAGTTCCTGGGCTGAACTAATTATTACTCCCAAAAAACTTGGAAAACTGAACGTCTCATGCCTTCTGAATGGTAGCCAGATATACATTGTTTCATACCTGTCATATTTTCATGAATGACTTCTTCGCTTGGCTCTCTGGTCAATGCAGCCCACATCATTTATGGCCTTGGACTTCATGCCTGACTTAACCTATTCGATACAATCAGCCCATCATTCATTAATCAAGCCCTTCTGCAGAGGCAGCATTATTGGTATAGAGGGTCTCTGGTGCGTGTACATCAAGGTGCAATCTTAATAATTACCTAGAGAACTCTTCAAAAGTGGCAACACATTTTGATCTTTGTAGTTCATTTTCCAGCTGCCCAGAGACATTAAGCTTGATTCGCAGAGCAGTGAGCACTCTCTGTCACCTGCTTTGTCAATGCATCAGTTGCAGGGTGGAAGAGGACCTCTGCCTGGGACAGGACCTTCCCTCACTGCAGCACTCTCCTGAAGCTTGGTTCCACAGCTGGGAGAATTAGACCCAGGGCCTTTCATTTGATTCGATCTTTAAAACAGGAGTGGTGTTTGCTATAATGCTAATTTTTCTGTAGACCTTTTTGAGGATGTCTAGGAAGAGTTCCTCACTCTGGTCACAAGCAGATTGATGATGATAAAATGATGACTGCTTCTTTCCTAGACAGCCCAGTGGCCATGGAGGGCCATGCTGGATTGAAACATTGATGGTCTAGAGATTTCCACTTCAGATGGCAAGCAGTAAAGGACAGTTTCCAGATAAAATCAGACTTTGGGGTAGATTAGGAGAAGGCATCATCTAAAAGCATATTGAGAAAGTCTGCAGAGATGGTTAAACCCAGACTTTGCCACCTTTATGGTCCTGCTTGTACCCCTCCTTTCAGCTGCAGCTTCCAGACCCAGAGTATTCCAGAAATCTCCCAAAATTCCATCTCCTCTGAAGGGTTTTCACCTAAATCAGGAGCCCCACATAGCTCTGACAGCTTGAAGCTCTTCATGCTTGGACCAGGAGCTGGATAGACAGCACCAGTGCAGCCTTCTTTGTGCCTAACTCAGAACTGTAAAATAAGGTGATGTCTTCTCACTGACATATTTTGAAATAGAGGCTTTTCTGTTGTTGTTGTGAAATGGTTGGACACCGTGTCCATGACGATAGCAATAATTATTTTCCAAGTGGAGATTGAACATTGCTCATTAAATGAGGTGGTGGGCCACATGCTGAGCTGCAAGGATAAAGCAGGTACCAAATGGTACTGGAATGCTCTTTGTCTGCATTCTGTCTGTTTGGTGCTCAGAGCAGTGCAAGAGTCCTGGGAAAACAGTGATAATGCAACGTATTAATAACAGAGGTAAAGGGTTTGTGTTAATTCATTCCTACAAAAGGCTAAATAAAGTTGCTTGTTCAATTAATTAAGAGGGAGGGGATGATTTTGTAGGCTTGGTGATGTGTTTTAGTTTGTGGTAAACGTGTGTGTTCATATCTGCAGCCTTTTAGCTGGTTTTAGTAGGTATAATTTCCCTTTTCACTTGGTTAATCACAGAATGGAAACTTTCTGTTCGGGGAACCTCACAGTGAGTATCTTCCTAAAAGTGGATAGTTTGTTCCACCTGTTAATCCTGCACAAGCTCTGCATAAGCAGTGAGGGAGTTGTAGCTCTAGAGTTTCCAAACCCTTTTGCTATAATACTCAGATTTTTCTAGTGAAATCTTTGGTTTCATCTGATTATGTTTCTTAGTGCATGTTTCAGTGATGATGCTAAAGCAAGTAATAGGATGATACAATGGACAGAACTAATTCCCAAATGCTGCTGCACGCTTCTGAAAAGGATAGACTTGAAATTGTCCTGTAGAATCTGCAGAAGAAGCACAAGGACAAGTTCCAGGTAATGATCAGAGCAGTCATGAAGCCACTGCAGGCCACCAGTGACCATGTGGTTAAGTGTCTTATGCTCATGTTGAAGACACTACTTTAAGCCACACCTTTTTTAAACTCACTCAGTTTGCAGTTCCCGGTGCTTCATATTAAAACTCAGTCTCTTGAGACAAAAGCAATAGATATGCAAAGACTCAGGATATAGTGCACATGGCTATTCAGAGCCATGGAGCGTAGAAGACTATTCATCTGTGACAACCTTTTTCACTTCCTGCAGAGCACCCCACAAGGACTTGTGAGATCGAGAACTGGTTACAGGCAGGCGGAGAGAGATATGCATGATAAGGCAGAAAGTCAGCAGCCTCATATGCATGTTCAGTTTCAGGCAGCATGAGCTGAGGCAGTCAGAGTCCCCAGCATCACATTCCTTCCAGGCTTTCTGTTTGCAATGATTCAAGTCTCTAGAGAAGGATGCTGGTGGACAGACAGTTCACTGTTCACAGCGATGGGTAAGTGTGCAGTATATCAGTAGAATTCTTTGAAAGAAGCTATGCACACTAAGGAAGTGGTTGCATGCACTTTTTTCAAAATATTTTAACTGCTTGTTAGTTCAAGGAAATCATCGTGCTCTGTTGAATGCAAAAGTGTTTCTCTTTTTTTCTTTGTACGTTTGCAGCAGCAGGTAGATGGTGGGAGGTATGAAGCATCTTGAGCAGAGATGAGTGAACCACTTTGAAAAAAAGAAAGTGTCCCTCTCATGATTTTGACTGATTTTTGAACCAAACTTTTAAGCTTGGGAAATTTTTACAGGCTGGTTAGGCTCAGGCATAAAAAAGACATAATTTTTTGGGACATATTTTTGTTCTGAGGTTTCCTGATTAATACTGTAAAATCAAGCCCAGAAGATGCTAAAAAGATTTTAAGATACTTTTCAGAAAAAGGCTGGAGTGTGAGCTCAAGCCCTTTGGAGAGCTGTCCACCTTGAACTTGGATTTTTGAAGGAAGGAGCAAGGAACCAAAATTCCTGCATGAATCATCTATACACAGAATCCATGTGCATCCTCATTTTGTTTAACCTGTAAAGTCGCTGAGAGATTTGCTTTGGTAGGGAAGCTGGAGCTGTGCATGAGTCATGAAGAGACTCTTGGCTAATCTGACTATGTGAGGGCATTGAATAGCATAGTGAAACACATTTTGGACAACTTACATTTTCAGCCCATTCTGTGTGAACCAACTGTGTTCCACAGAGCAGCTGCAATAACCTCTGACTAATTGGCTTTTCAGAAATTTACCTGCTGAGAGCATCTGCCATGACATCCATTCTCCCAGCAATTTCATCTCAGAATTGCCTGATGCAGGCTATGGGGCCCAGCCTCACAGGCAAGAAGGGAATTTTCTCTTGAGTCAGAATACAATGGAGAGGATTTGCCCAACCTTGTTGAATGTTCAGCATCTGTCTTGAAACACTGAGAATCCTGTCTAAACTGCCTGTCGTAGGCCACCCTAAAGCCTTCCTTGAGACGAGATTGGCCATTGATCCAGAGAGCAAGTCTGTGAGGCAGCCAGGATCCCACGTACCCACATGCTTGTGATGGCTTACTGGGGCTTTCACACTGTGTCAGGCAGCGTCACACACAGTGTCGTGCTCAAGCAGGCTGTGTGCAAGTGAACGCCAGCTGCCACCTCAAAGCCCTTTGTGTGGACCTGGGGCCACTCAGAGCAAGCAGTGTAGCAATGCATCAGTAATGCCAAGGAGTTTATTTCATGGAAAGTCATTCTTCCCATACACCTCATACAGGAATATTTATTCAGTAGTATTTTATGGTGATGGCATCAACAGATATTAAAACTATATCCAGGAAGTTTAAGAGTACTTGGTTGCGGGAGGAGCAACCAGAAGTATCTTCAAAAAAAGAAACCCTGAATTCATCCTTGCAGAAATAGAAGTGCACGTGTCAGCTGCTGTTTTGTTTTAAATACTCTGCTCCTGGAGTCTTGTGATGGTACATCCATGTTCCTAATCATCTGAACAAAAAATGTCTTGTTTCATGGGTGGGTTTCATAGTTCATGACAAACATGTCTGAACTTGTATCCTAAAAAAAGTCAGGGTGAAAGGAAAGCAGCATTTATTTTTTGGTCCGTATATTTTCATCTTTTATAATATTTTTACATGGCCTCATTAATGAATACTGGACACTTCGTATTAGAATTACTGTTTGCTGCTCTAGATGTTGTGCTCATAGATCCACCCTTTCTGTCAAGCTAAAAGTCTTGGTTTCCTGCTTGGCAAGCAAGTTAAAAAATCAAAATCAATAAGAGACTTCCTTCCTTTCCCCCTCCATATTTTTCTACCATATTTACACTGTGTTTGGTAAAGCAACATTAAATAACCTTCAAGACTACATCAACTAGATCTTAGTAATGAGGGAAAAATCCCTCATTGGGGGTGGGAATCAAAAGAAAATTGTCAGTCTTATCAAAAACCATTCACATCTCTTCTCCCGCTGTCTTTGGCTGCTGGGTGTTGCATTCAGTCCATCAATAGCTGCTAGGCTATGACCTGTGCAGCAGGGCAGCCATGGCTGCTCTGGCAAGAGCAGGTGGACAGAGCAGGCTGTTGAGCATGCTTTGCCACCTCCTCCATGGTGGCTTCAGCCAGCTACAAACGTGCAAATGTTTGAGGTAACCTTGGATCTCTGGCACTGTTGACTCTGCTTATCAGTGACCTGTTGGGTAACAAGGATGTGCAGCAATATCTGCCTTCACATAGAGGTTAAAAGAATTGGTGCTGTTCTCTACCCAGAACAGCAACAGGACATTTTTGTGATAGAGTGAAACCAAGCTCTAGTACAACTTTGGTCTTCTCTGATCTGGGGCAAATGGTTCCTGTCCCTGGAAGGCTGCCCCAAGCAGAATTTCTCAGCCCCTGCTAATCCTTCTACTGTCCACCATGGTGACTGACCAGAGTCAGCAGGAACTCATGTAAATTGTTTTTACATGAACTTCAACGAGCCTCATCACAGAGACACCTCGTGCTGTCACACCTTCAATGCACAATAAAGAAAAGGGTAGATCTACAAACGGGCTGCAAGCTGTTTCCTTCTGATGGTGTACAAGACTCTTCAAAGCTGCTAATACCTCTAATCAGGAAGTAGCAAGATGCAACAAGTCTGCAGTAACATACAGAATATTATGTCTCAAGTGACATGAGTAGCTTGAAGTGAGATATCTGTGGCCTTTCTGACACAGGAAAAAATACAAGTAAATGTAGCTGAATTAAGTTTTTCACCAGACTCCGAGGAATAGTTGGTATATGGATGTTGGAAATAGGCTTTTTTCATAATAATCCAATGTTTGAAATGTCCTGACCTTAGAAATACAGTGTAACATTAGTTCCAGGAGATGAAACCTAGCAAAGATAATATAGAAGCTTGTTTTCTTTATCAGAATCCCTCAGTTATGAAAATGTGACAAATGGGTAATACTGCTAGGTTGAGCTGAATTAACACGTTTTAAAATGAATGAAAAATATATCCCTTTCCCAGTTAGATAAAAATCACACATTACAAGTTCTCAAAAAAAAAAAAAAAAGAAATACATCTCTGGCTTTGAAATTATTGTTGTCTTTCTACAGCAGCTTTTTGAAAAAGTCATGTGAGATGAGTTCTGTACGCTGTTGTGTTGGTAAGCGTACGAACCCCTGCAAAGAGCGGTCTTCGTTCCAAGAGCTTACAGTCTCAGGCAAGGTTTTCAAAGACAACTGCTCATTTGTGATACCTTATAAAAAGATGTTGCTTACGGAAAGAGCTGGGTATGTACCCTTAGAACACCAGGATCCTTAGAGGAGTCTCCAGCTGGGCACCAAAAATTGTATAGGTAACGAGGAAGACTAAGTCCTTCTAAAAGCCTGTCATCAAAAGACAAAGTGAGAAGAGAAGAAATGGACTAGATGATCACTAAATATGCAGTTTGCTTGCCCTAAATGCAGAGCTTAACTATTCCCTTGGTCAGTGTCACCCACTGTACCCAGATGGGCTCTGTTAGAAGTCACCGCATCACCTCCATGGCTCAAAGCAGTTGCGCTCCCTCTGCAGTGTGGATGGAGTGCAGGTTGGGACCAGTCACCATTTCTCCTCCTTCACAGGTTTCTGTCTGAAGCTGGTTTATTTCAGACTTGAGTGCAAGTACAAGCCAATGGCTGAAACAATGTGGGTGATTGGGGAATTTGAGCATGAGTGCAGCCTTGAGGCCTGACCTGATATAATTAGACAGTTTACCCATTTTATTTTTGTCCTTTAACTCTGTGGCTGTGCAAAGTATTTTCCGTTGCTTGGGAGGGCTTTTCAAATTTTCCCTTCTTTGCAGCAGGTGAGCTTTTTAACCTCAAAAAAAGTCATGTGTCTCCTTTGTGAGACAGGCCCATCTCTGTTGATGCTACAGAGATGTGAGATATCCTGCAGTTCACCTGAAACCAAACACATTTGAGGTGAGGTACCAGTTTGCCTTTCTCCAAGTTTAAAACCTCCCCCCATATTTCCCCTTGATCTTCAAACCTGTTTATTGTCATCATTGCTTTCTTTTCTGTCCTGGGAGATGAAGTCACTTTTATGTCTGGATCACATGAAGGCTCAAAACCTTCCCCTGTGTTCTTCCATGGAATAAAAGAGTTGCTGGATCCCAAATGTGCATCTTCCTCAGGTCACTAGTGATGTGGGTATCTCATGTAGTAGATGACAGTACTTGGTGGTGGGATCATTGCACTAGAGAACCTTGAGAATAAAAGCAAGGCTGCTGTAAAAACAGAAATCAAAAGTAACACTGTAATCAAGTGAATGTGCCCACATAAGGAAGGAAAAAGCTAAGGAAACTGGTTATTATTGTTCTATTTCGTAGGACGTATGTACACTTAAGGGTAAAGTGCTTATGGCAAAGTGTGGGAGTTGTTTAAACCTTACTCAGCATTCTTCCAGCACCTCTGGATTTAATATCACATCCTTTCCCATCTCTATCAGACCCTCATGCCCTTTGCTACAAGAGTTTGGGGTTGGGAGAGGCAAATATGGGCAAACTGGCAGCTTGTCAGAGCCAGTCAGCCCTGCAGAGAAGAGACCACTGGGCATGATTTTGAGGTAGTGAGAAGGAGAAATCCACTGCCAGTCTGAGTTTCAACTGACATGATTGGTGCCTTGGCAGCAGTCCAGTTATTTTCAAAGTTCAGAATCTGGCCAAAAAATCCCAGTGATCCAGCTCTTCCCACATGTACAGACACATACATTTCATGTAAGAAGCAGGACATCAGATGGAAAGGGTGCAGAGCCCATCCTGATGAGTCCCATCCCAGCGCTGCCCTGGTCAGAGATTCGGTTGGTAAAACTGGTGGTGGGTGAGGGCTCTGTGATAAACAAAGCTGCATCCAAACACGTTGAAATAACACAATGAACTTGGCTCTGTATGGCCCCATGGCTCCAGAGGCTGGAAGAAGCCTGTGACGGGTTCACACGCATTTTCATGGCTACATACAGAATAAACAACTGAAGGCACTTGAGTGTGAGCAGTCCTGCCCCAGCACTCATCTCTTCAGAGAGGCACAACAGGGGGCACAAGTCCCCACCAGAAATTCTATACTCATAATTTAGGTTGGGAGAGACCTCTGGAGATTGTTCCACTCAACAAAAAGCAGGGCCAAGTTAGGTTGTTCAGGGCCTTGTCTGGCTGAGTTGTGGATATCTCTGTAGGTGGAGATCACATAACCTGGTCAGGTAACTTGTTCCAAATTTGACCACACTCACTAGGAGGATTTTTTTCCTTATATCCACCTGGTATCTCTCTTGTGTTATCCTGTGTCCATTACTTCTTGTCCTTTTGCTGTGCATCAGAAGATCTTGGATGGAGGGAAGGAGAAGTTACAAGTAATCTCCACATATTCTTCTTTTATAGTGTGATCACCTTACTACTCTGCAAGGACTTTAAGGCAGGGAGTAGCAACCACCAAAATGGAGTGTAAGCAGGGAAAGGGAAACTCCCTGCAACCCCCTAATTATCCTATGGGGTCTGAAAGCAGGGAAGAAAATTGCATGAGCATTTTTCACATCTCCTACACAGCAATGGCCAACTTTCGCCATCCTGGCCAGCAGAAATGGTGAGGGAGCATCAGCTCCTGCTTCGGCATTTGGCAAAGTCTTTCCAGCATTTGGCTATTAAGCCTTCAGTAGTTAATGGAAGCCCAACCAAACAGAAGAATCTGCTCTCCTGGACTCAGACTAGAGGAAGACTAAGCAGTGCTTTCACATGAGGCAATAAAATTCAAGTAGGATTTGTTAAATTGTACAAATCATTGCTGGTGTGTGCTTTATATTTATCTGAGGAATTGATTAAGCCCTGAGTTTTTTGTTTGATGAGTAAAGCTGATTAAAAAAGTACCAGGATCACAATATATATTCCAGAAGTAGTTTGTCTTTACAGCAGCAGTACATTCACTCATCTCAAACCTGACTTTTTTTTTATTTTAGTTGAAATACATGGTACTTCCTTTGCTCTGTTCTATACTCACTGTCTGGTTTTGGTTTTCTGTTTTGTTTCTTGCAGCCCCAGCAGAGAGCTCTCCATAAACATTTCCAGTCTCTAAAGCTGCTGTCCTGCCACTTGATATGAAAGTGAACTTACCTTCATGAAAAAAATATAATAAATGGCACTGCCAGAAGGTGACCATGGAGGATTGAAGACAAACTTGATGTAAAATCAGCCCACTCAAGATGATACATTCTGGGAAGACCTGGTTTGCTGTGGAGTAAAAATGTGGTGCATAATATCCAGTGCTAATTTGTTGAAAACGGTTTTTGACAGACCTTTTGCTGGAAAATTTCTTCCAGTTTTCATCACTGTGCATAACTTTTTGAGTTCCCTTTAGGGGACTGTCTATGCCCTTCACTAGAAGTCCTGTTTTAGCATGGCAACTACTGGATTCTTTTCTTATGTATGCAGATGGCATGATGTTTTAGGAAAAACTTACGGCAATTCTGCAGTCCCCACGGATATGTTCACAATATTAAACCCCCATAGGAATGTAAACGTCTTGTATATGTTAGTTTTGCAGTCTAATGGTATTCTGTTAAACAGTATCAGCACTTCATATGTGCTTTCCACACAGAACTAGCACAGTCCATATATATATAATGGTCTTTCTTCGAATACTGAGGATATGTTTCAGTATCTGAGCTGAAACTGCATCCAAACCGAAGTCCACTACTGGCGTACCTTCACCGATTCACAGTAATTGTGTAGATAGATTTGCACGTGGCAGAAGTGTGACTTCTTTTATCGAGACTTAGAGAACAGCTGTCACAGAGGTAGCCAAGAGCAGGGTAGGTTGAATGAGCTGTGGGACATTGTCTGTTCTCCCTCTCCTTGAACAAATATCAAAGGTTCTCGTTTCTATTGGGCCAATGTGTTTTCTTACTCGGTGAGGAAGAGGCAAGGGACAGAGCCTTTCTCAGAGACATGTGTGACCCTGGGTTTGGTCTATGATAAAACCAGAATAAACTGGAAGAATTCAGGTTCTTTATGCTGGCCACCATTTATGTTTTGGGCAGGGCTGGAAAATCGTAGTCCAAACCAAACTCTTTGAACAAGGTAAAGTGTAAGTCTATACTTCTAAAGAGCAAGACACTCCCTTTGGAGAGGGCAGACTTCTTCATTAACTTTTTCCACTTTCTATCCAAAACAGTATTTAGGTAGGAACTGGGAATAAGCAAATGGTTCCGATAAGCCTTTCAATATACTGTAGCAGGCTCAAGACTGTTGCATTCAATCTGAACATTGCTTTTTGTTCAGTCTCTGAATGGCTGGCCTCATCACTGGTATCACAGCTGGCTGTGGTACTGTTTCTTCTGTGGGAACTCAGTGGAATTGGTGTCCATCTCTCACATGGGGACCTTCTTGACACACTCTTTATAATGAACTGATGCCATCAAC
Organism: Megaceryle maxima; assembly: GCA_024605025.1. Classification (NCBI taxonomy): domain Eukaryota; kingdom Metazoa; phylum Chordata; class Aves; order Coraciiformes; family Cerylidae; genus Megaceryle; species Megaceryle maxima. The sequence continues at coordinate 97,949 of JANHGN010024836.1, forward strand.
ATACTGAGGGGACTTACCTCTTTGTTCCTTCTTTCTTTAAAATCAAAGGTAGCTTTTTTGTGTATTTAAAGACCATCACTCTCCAGCCTGATAGACAGGTACTACAGAGTTGCTGTTAGCGTATAAGCCAGACTGTGGGTGAGATGCCATACTGGTGTGTGATGGAGAGAATGTGCAGCTACATTCAGTCAATGAGATCTTCTTAGAGGAAGCTGCTGTGTTAAAATTCTTAAAAACTATTCTACAGTTCATTGCTAGAGAATGGAAGGTCAACCACTGAGGGTGCCCATACAACAAACAGATAAATATCTTTAGGGCTTAGTTTTTTTCAGATAGATATGGGCTTAGATTTCAGCTCTCTGCCCATCTCAGATTCAGCATGTTGGATACCTTTATAGAATTCAGCCCAAAAGCAAATTATTTCTACTGATGACCAGAATTTTTAGAAGTCACTAGTGATTTCTAATGGTCTAGTTCTTTCCATGGGTTCTCAAATGGAGCTCCCAAGAATTACAAAGCAGTAAGCTTCTACATTCTCTTTCAGAAAATCCTGGTCCCTAATGTTAAATTAATTGGTGTAAAAATTCTCCTTAAGACATAAGAGTCTTTGCCAACAGCAACATTTGCAGTTTTTAGAGCTTTTCATAGAGCTGCAGGTTGGAATCTGATACCAAGAGACCTGGCCGTGCGCATGGCACAGGTCCACTGTAAGCTTCAGCAAATTTTACAGCTCTTTCTGCTACAGGTTTTAAAAACGCGCTCTGGCAACTGACATCAATTCTATGTTGGTACAGCAATTAAAAGACCTCACTTTGATAGAAGTTATTTTAAAAATAAGGAGAATGCTATGCTTCTGCAGTAGGAATTCTTTTAGTTTACTACCCAGCGAAAAAAAATCAGGAGTAATTTGAATGATAAAAGAAGAGTTTATCAGGGAGTGTTATCTTAAAAGGGCGTACAAGAAGAAGTTGAGTTGGGCAGAGCACCAGTAGAAGCATTTTTTGTATCAATGTTAGTTTTGAACATCTTCCAGTATATGGGCATGAATTTAGATGTGTGCACTTCTCCTGTTAAAACAGTTTGTTTTAAAAGCTTCCCAGGATTTTAGGTATGGTGACCTAGAAAAGCAGTGTTACAGGCCCTGAGAAATGTGAAAATCAAGTCCAGACCCCTCGTGTAGCCAGACTCGGTGAGAAGTCTGCTGTAGGTGCCTATCGGACAAATCTCCTTTGAAGCTGGTGTAGGTCTCCATCCTACAGCCAGCCCGTGCATGTGGATAACTGCAAGTGTAGTTCCCCTGAGCCCCGTGACACTTCACGTGTGTGTAACTGTCTGCCAGAGCCATAAGGAAATAACTGTACTTTTTGGCTTGTATTTAACTATTCATTGTGCTTGGATTTTTTTAATCACTGTTATTCTCCCAAAGTAGGCCATGCTTCCTCAGGGATATTTATGAAATTGTTCTACATCTCCTGAACAACTATCTGGATCCCAGCGTATTCTTCTGACAACTTTTTAATATAAATAAACATGTGGGAGAGTTTTTTTGTTATTATGAATGGGGGCAGGTACTGTGTTCTCGGAAAGGCTTTTGAGTGCAGACAATCAAGTCTATTGCATTTTTTATGCTGAACACCTTATTAATAGCAGACACATCCGCTTTTGCCTGGGTCGCAGGAACAGTCCAGGGGAAAGAATGCTTTATCTCTAGTCAATAAATCATTTATGTCGAGAGTGCCAAAGACCAAGTCAACATGAAAGGGAACGAGTAAGTTATTCCGGCAAAGGAAGTGAATTTAAATATGCTCAGAGCAATTAGTTCAGTGCAAAAGAGTGGCAGACTAATGCTATTTTCATAAACCAGCAATTATCAGCCCCGTGGAGATAGATAAATTCTCAAAGGCCAGTGCTGCCATTACATTGGTCACTAGTTATTACCTCTGAAACAAAACAGTGTTGCTATCAGGACACTGTTCCCTGTGTGCAGACCTGCAGCTTTCCTCCTGTGCCCAGTGCTGCTCCCTGCCGCCATGCTCACCTGGTTTCTTTGTGTCAAGAAAGGTTGCAGCATCAGAGCCTGACAGAGAACCTGACAGGAACGCTGACAGAGACTCAGCTAGCCCAAGTGCTTCAAAACCTAAGAAGTCCTACACTAGAAACCTGAAGAAATTGCTCGCCCCAGAAAACACTGCAGCTGACAGCATCCTTTGCACTGTTTTGTTCCTTGTGTTTTTATATCTGCATGGCTTTCTGTGCCTGGAAACCCACCAGTTAATGCTGTTAAGGGAAATGCAGCCTTCCAGAAGGGGAGTTTGAAAATCCTCTTTAAGCTCTTTGGTTTTGCCCACCCAGCTGCATGGTGGTGCTCTACCAGTGGGCTCATCCTTCCCGGTCAGTTCTTAGCATGAGTGTCGTCACTCGACAGCAGCTGCAGCATTGTTGAGGAAATCAAACCATTGGTTTTGCCCTGAATTTTCAGCAGACCCCAGGCCAGACCCCCAGCAGACTTACACTGGCGCTACTCCATCAAAGTCTCTGGAGATGTTTTGATTAATGCCAGACCTGGGGTGTTTTTCTGTTATCGCTAAAACTAACCTCCCTCTACCTGCCACAAAGCCACAAGATCTCAATTATTCAAATATTGTCTCAGGCAATCAAAGTAAAATCCTGCATCTTTCACATTGGTCCCCTTTTAGCAATTAACATCTCTGCCATCAGAGTCTCCTTGAATGGCTCCACTGCAGGACTGTGCTGCAATTGACCCTGGTATATATAGGCTGTGGTCAATAAGATTTTTAATTTAGAAGGAAAGGGTCCTCTGGTGTAATTAAAATTGATGGGTAAGGGGGAAGGTACTACCAGCATTACTTGCAACCTCCTATAGTAAAATTCAGGAGTCTGGAATGCAGAAAGTCTGACCAACATATGGTATGGGTGGTTAGGCAGGCTTGTGAGGATAAATCATCAGGTAAGAGAAGTAGATATTTGATGAGGCAAGCCAAAAAAAAGTATGGGAAGTCAGTGGTTAATAGGTTAGAGCTGGTTAGACCAAAAGCTTTACATCCATCCTAATAAATACTGTCACGGCAAAGCTAAGTTAGGCACAGCACAGTGATCACAGTACTTGCAAAACCCAACGAATGTTCTTGTTTTGTATTTGAAAGCAGTCGAATGAGGGAGTCAGATTGCACATTAAAATGTATTTCCTCCTATGCCATCAGTAATGAGGGGTAATATTAAGCAGCAACTATCCAATCATATTTTTAAATTTGCAGAACCATTAACTGAATCCAAAAGTGAAGGAAAACTTACGTAGGACTCCTCAGAACTGGAAAGGATGAAAAAAGCTTCAAATGACACCAAAACCCCAGTAATACAAAAGAACGAGAGACTTGACCCAGAAAACCATAGGTCTTTATCTTCCTATCAGCCTTAGGCAAAATCATGGAAAGGTTGATATGCACAGTCATTAAAGCAATTAAAAATTTATAAAACCTTCTAAATGACTTTTGTAGAACTGTATCATGCCAAATAAACTTGCTATCAAGGCTTGTTAATTAAACAAACTCTGCTAACATACTATACTTAGCCTCCTATAGATCATTTGATTCTTATAAAGAACAAAATAGCACAACGCAAAATCAATATTGCCCATATTAAGTGGATTAAAACTGATTACAGGCTAGATCACAAAAAAAATAGCTGTAAATATGAAATTATCATCAAGGAGACTATTTCTACTTGAGCTTCTGTCAAGGTATGCTCTATTTTCAATGCTCCTCCCGGGGAAGGAGGAAATTATTGTTGGCAACAGCCAGAGATGACAACATCAGGGACTCTGGTAAATAATGATATGGAGCAGGTCAGTAGCAGAGAGTAACCTGGAAGTCAAATCCAGGAGAGACGGCAGCAAGTCTTGATTAGAGGCATGGGCAATATGTCTAGAATATTCTAGTGGCTGTGAAGGTGTGATAAATAAACCCTTCAACGTCAGCCCCAGAAATGCTCTTGCCAGCTGGGGTGTAGGACGTGGCAAAAGCGATGCTGTTCCACTTTGTTTGGTTACTGCTTGTCTTTCAGAAAGGATATCGACAACTTGCAAAGATTATTTTCAATAGCTCCCAGTGTCATTCAAGGGCAGGAAAACAGCTCTTATTATAGTGTCAGGCTAATGAAGCTCAAACTATTAATTTATCAGAGGCAATTTGAAGAGGTGACTCGATCTCCGTCTGCAATCACAGTCTTCTGCCTGGGCAGGGAAGCGCTGTCTGAAGGCAGGTAGGTCTTTTATTTAGAAGAAAAGGGAATGATGTGCTTTACTGGTTGGAAACTGATTTCAAGCTAGAAATTAAGTGTAAATGCTCAACAGGGAGTATAATTACCCCTGGAGACAACTTAGTTACCTGGCATGTTCTCCATCACATAAAGTCTTTAAATGTATGCAGAGTATTTTTCTAAGTCAATAAGCTCTACCTCAAACTTAAATCCAGGCTTGGTGCAGCAATTACTGAACGAGGTTATTAGGTGTGTGTTATGCGAGGAGTAGACTAGATCATCTGATAGAAACTTCTGAATTATAAACATCTGAAAGTTTCCAGTATTTCAGGAAGGCAGGATAACCTATATCCCTTTTTTTTCACGTAAGATGGTCTTAATTTAAACAGTTTATATAAATAGAGCTGTGCTTGATAGCATTTGGTATGGGCATTGGTAGGTCTGCTCACAGTTGTAAGGTTCTTCTGTGTGTACTTAAAGGAAGAGAACTGGACAAGAAAGGACAACAAAAAACCCTTGGACATACAGAGAAAATCTGTTGTCTTTTCTCAGTAACATCCTGGGACAAAATGCTTCGCTTCACTCAAATGAGGGGGCCAAGTAGATGTGTAGCCTGAGCAAGGAATAACAACTGTGGGTTTGCCTCTTGAGTAAGGATGTAGCATCTTGCTGGCAAGAAACAGATTTGCCTGCCTTCAACAACTGGCAGAGAAGCTGCTGATGGAGAATTATATTGTATTGCTGTGCAGCTGAACAGATGCATGAGCTTCTTGCTTCAGACAGCGAACTGTTCCCTCTGTCATGATGAGCCCCATTGGAGCCAGTTAATAAAGCCCTAGAAGTGAAATTACTTCAGTGGGACCACCCAGAGAAATGACAGTGGCTCCCAGCAGTGGGTTTTTGCAAGATTGAGCCCTATTGCCATTGGCTGGTTTGAATGTTGCATCTTAGAAATAAGCAAAGGAGCACTTGGTGTCTGACTCAGGTTTCAAAGAACTGCTGTCCATAGGTGCGGGGCAAGTGCGAGCCATCTTCTACTGGGCTTTATTGGGTGGTGGGGAACAGCATGGACTAGGATGTATGGTTTAAAGAGTAAACAATTCATGCAAACAAGAGAAACTGTAAAAGCAGAAACTGTAAAAGCAATACTTACTGCAAATTGGTATTGAATCAACATCAAGAAGCTGAAACAAGGAGGGAGCTAGGTATGGCCATATCTAAGAAGACAGAGATCTATGGGGATTCTTGCTCTAATCCAGTGTGAAATCAGAAGAAAATGAGTTTGGTCTAGATTTATTGCTTAAAGAACATTGGTACATGCTTGCTGCCTGTCAGATACATTCTGAGGAGTTGCTGGCTTTGGTGCACGATGGCTCAGGAGTGTCCTGAGGCTGCTGCGACACCTCACAGCGCTGGAGGGGAGCGGTCCTTAGCAGGCACAGCTGGGGTCAGGCTGGACAGAGAAGAAGCAGATCATGCAGATGACTGTAACGTCTGCTTCTGCCATAAAAGCAGGATTGACAGTGTTATTATAACACAAGACAGGCTTAGTCTGAGAATGAGATGAAAAGCTCCTTTCTGATTTTAATTCCAAATACATCTAAATACTTTTTCAGAAAAAAAGAAATGCTCTGTAGCTGTTGTTACATCTCTAATCATGTTACTTCTATTAAGCACTTGCCTTGAATTCATCTATTTAATATCCTAAGTCACCAAATTAAATAGCTATACACAGGGTTTTTTTAAAGCAGGGAGATCGATATTGCAGCAAAACTAGATGTAAGCAATAAGAAGCTGTGCAGAGGAGAAAAAATAAAAACTACAGTCTGCCCCATCAGATGCTTAGGGGACTTGTTTCTTTGTTTGTTTTGTTGTGTTTATTGAGAGCATCGTTTCACATCTAGACAGAAGTTTTCCCTACTGATCCAGGCTCTGATCTTGAGACCAGTCCAGAGAAAGAAATGTCTGGAGTCCTCTCACCACTTCATCTGCATCCCTTGTATGCAGAGGCTCCTTCTCTGCTTTTCTCTTGAGAAAGACAGTAAAGAGATTGTGGCAATAGCGAAAGCACAGTGGGACATGAGCTTCCAGCCTATGCAAAACATTTCAGCCCAAGACCCAGACCTCAGCCTTCTGAGTCCAATGCCACTGACCGAGGGGAGGAATGGTGCTGTGCTGGGCTAAGGCTCAGGCGAAGCCCAGTGCCCTGTGCAGTGCTGAGTGCTCTCTTGACACCACTGCAGGAGACACGTTACCTTGCAGAATCGACCCCTGTATTTCCAGGCATCAGCTGGGGTTGCTGCTGTCTGCTGGCCTTCCTTTACAATACAGATGAGCTGCATGGGGCAGTGGGAACAACCAGCATGTCCCCAAAGAGGCTGCATGCTCTGAGAAGACTCCTTTGCTTTGTACTAAGCTGCTGGGATCCTTGGTGAGTCTAAGAGATGTATTTTTAACTTTCTCACAGTCATTGCAGAATCTGGAAGTGGCAGGGATGTGCTTGGGCACATGCTGGGCATTGCTTCCAGTTCCTCATAGGGACTGTCAGTATCTGGACCTGCCTTGCAATTATTATTTCATTGTCACGAGTTGGGGTAAGACGTAATGCCCGCCTGTCTCTGTGCAGCGTAAACCAGCAAAGGAGGCTCTCGGTTTTGGGCTCCTCTGTTTTGGGGAGTTGAATTTAAGGTGGATTGAACCTGATCTTGAGGAGAGCAGGTAACTGACAGTTGGAATTACAGCCACACCTGAGTTGTCGCCAAAGGCTGTCCCCAAATCAATAGCCCATGGACAGAATCAGATGCCAGGCTGCACTTGTGTGCCAGCAGGATGCAAGATTCAGGGAGCGAGAGGGAGGCTGCCATCATGGTCCTGGGAAATCTGGTGGCCTGATGCAGGAGAGCTGGATGCAGAAAGGCTGAGCACAAGTCCATACCAGCTGTATGGTCAAAGTGGTCTCTTGAAGCTGGCAAGTTGTGTCTGCTCCAGCTGCCTTTGGAGCCAGTTCTGCTTTGCTTTCACTAAGGAAATACTCTAGGCCCATGATCTCCTTTTAATGTTAACTTGGTTGAAACTCTAGGAAAATGCCAGCAGTCTAATGGTTAAAAAGCGACTGTTATTCCCAGCCTGTCTGTGACTGAACTTTTTAAAGACAGAGCCAAATGAGGTGGCATAAGACAAAAGTGTGCCTTTTTGTTTGATGTACACTGCATTTCCCCAGGCATCCAAGGTGTTCGTCTGTACAGCAGTGCTTTTGTTCCCAGAACAGAAATTATTGCGCAATCTAATTTTTAGTATACAAAGTGGCCATCACTGTTAATTCCACCCTACGGTTTTTATATTTATTCTTTAATTCCTTCTGTTTTCAAAAATTAAGAAAAAGTAAAACCCAGGTGGGAGGGAGGAATTCTTTTAGATGAAGAAATTAAAATCAATATCAAGTTTTTGGTATCTTTGGGCATGATCTCTGGAAGCTTTGGATATCTGCTTTATCATTTTGTATATTTGACAATTTTGTACTCTGCATTGTTTGACTTCATTTGTGCATGGCGATGTATTAAAACATGGAATTTTTATTATACAGACAAAGTATTTTCTTTGATTTAAAAAAGGTCACAGCTTGATGCAGAGCTTTTTACCGGCGCCCACTCTCACCTGACACTGACCAGTCTCATCTGGGGACCTTCCAGCACCTGAAGTTGGGCAAAGCTTTTCTCCCACCTGCATGTCTCCTTCCCCAGCTGCGGTACTTCAGACTGGTGCTGCAGTTGGCTGCAAGGGGTACAGGTCCTACATAAATGCAATGCATTTATAGGTGTAACAGAAGGTGTTAGCTGAGCAAAGGAGACTCTTCTACTTGGCAGGGTCTGGGTGTAAATCCAGACCGACTGCACTGACTTGGCTCGATTTGCCCTGGCTTTAGTGCAGTGTGGCTGTGAGCAGCCACTGCTCACTTCAGGAAAAACTAATGCTGAAATTCCAGCCTGATACTATGCTCTCCCATATATGTTGGGTTTCTTCTTTTCAGCCATAATTCTGAATGGTCTCATTTGTAAGGTAGAGACTGATTACATGTTTTCATCAAACACAAAATACCGGGCTTAATACAAAATAATAGAACAAAATTATATAGTGTGCAGTATAACTGACAAAGTCAAGATAAATTGTCATCTAAAAAAATCATAAATCATGTTTTTTATTATAACATTTTTTGATGAGACTGCAATTTACTAAATTTCGTTTAGATCTTTAAAAAGCTTTCTCCTCCATAAACTTTGTCAGTGAGAAGAATATGTTAGCAAGGAAAGCTCCATTTTCATACAGATCCGTGCACGTTACATCTCAGCCTAAAGGAACTCAGAACAACCACACAAGTAAAGAAAGTCGTTTCTATGTCACATAATGCTTCTCACCATTGGTGTCTCTATAGAGGTTACAGTGGCATCGTATTGTTACCACTCTGAGTGCTGCACACTAAGATTATTTCCACTGTAAACAGGAAGCCTAAATCAGATCCACTTTATAATGAAACATCAGCTACCATGTTAATGAAATACACCTCCCTGGAGATAGACAAAATAGCTACTGATGCTGTGGAACAAGGAGTTTCCATGTGTGCTTGTTTGGAGTTTGTGTTACAAATCTCACCGATGAGAGATTTATAATGGTTGTACTTTCTTCATTCAGTTTCACACTCAGAAGTCATCCGTGGAGTAACCAGTTGTGCAGTTTGGTTTTTTGGTTGTTTTCCTTCCAGCGACAATTAGTCCTTGATGCAGCTTGTGTGATCTTGTGTTACATCCAGGTTATGTTAACATCCTGTGGGTCCATCAGAGCTCTCACAGGTTACAGGCCCAGGTTATGCTGCTTGGACCCTTGGACTCCAATGCCACATCCAAACATTGGATTCTTGAACAGAGACCTTATTAGCTAAGCAGACCTAAGCAGGCCTCTGCTCATTTGAGCAAAGCCTTGTGATGTGAGCAAATATCTGTAGTCCACCATGAAGTCCAGTGAATGAAGCGCAATCCTTGAAACCCAAGTGATGTTCCAAATCCCACCATTCACCTGCTGTAAGTGAAAGAATAAGTTCCCCCACATTGTCACTTCATGTCCCACCTCCTTATCTGTAAAATCGGAACTGCATTTACCTGTCTCTGTTAAACCTTGAAACTCCAAGGAGAAGCTGTAACTTCCAAGAAAATTGTGTTGCAGCTCGTGCTTATCTGACGTTCCGCTCTCACTGCACCCAGGCGCTGATCTGTCAGAGTCTCAGTGTACGGTGTGACACTTTCACAGGTGAGGTGTCGTATCAGCCTGGACTCAGTTTGTATGAGGCTTATTCCTCTTTTGTTCACTCCTTTGTCTTACTCATGTCACTGCCTTGTCATTGCCTTCTCCTTGCTTTTCTGCACCTGACATGATTTCTTGCCTTCTACCGTTATTAACGTCACGTGGGGAATGCACTGAATTACTGCACTGAGAAACACACTTCCAAGTCAAGGAGTTTTGCTTAAACTAAATGACACTGAGGTGTTGGCCTTAGGAAGAGATAAAGCAGAGGACAAATTGCTACAGGTTTATTCTAGGGCAGCATGGGGATTTAACCTCTTCTTCCTCTCTGTTTTGGAGCAACAGGCCGAAATGTCAGCAAGAAGGATGCACAGTGGACAGCAGGAAAAGCTTTCTAGAAAGAGGGAAACTGAAGCAGTAGCAGCTGCTTAAAGATATGGAGAACAACTTCAACAAGCATCCCTCAGCTGTCCTGACCTGGTAGTAGGGCAGGAGGATGGACCAAGTTGTCTACCAAAATCTCTTTCAGTCCAATTTCTTTTCAGGTAAGACTTGAATGGGAAGCAAAGAGTTAACTTTTTAAATTGTCATTATGTTTCACCTGGAACTGAACTTAACTCTTCTTCTTCTACCAGGTCAAGGTGGAAACCTAGTACTATGTAACTAAGTAGTTCCAGACTCATTTAAAGCAATGCATCAGGCTGTCAGCTGAGGAACTGGGCCAAGTCCAGTTCTGTGGCCAGTCCAGTCACAGAAGCAGAGCCCAGGGTGATAGCAGGGACTGAGCCCACCCTCTCACCCAAAATCACCACACTTATTGCAAGTTCAGTTCCTGTGCTATACAGCAACAAATAGCAGCAATTAGTGAGACTAAGACCACAAAGAGGATGGCACCCTTTAGAGTCAGGGTGAGGATTACCATTCAGCCCACCCCCAACATCTGGTCTTTACTGGGCACTATCAGGGGATTAGGGCTAAGTAGAGCCTTGGAATGAGTGGGTTAAAATAAAAAGTCTTTTAAAAAGTAATATTTCTTGAGCCTGCTTACAAGCTGAAGAGAGGCAACATTTTATAGCCAGCTAGCAAAAGCCTTGAGAGCTTCAGCGATCCATTGCAGAAGGCAGGCTGAGAGGGTGTGCGTGGTCATCTCCAGCTGCCACCAAAAGCTGTAGGCTGATTAGAAAAAACACTTTTTCTTCACTGGAGAGTTTTACTGCAGAGAAATGAAGCACTTCAGGGCACATTGTATGTCTCAGCTTGAATACTCTGCCCTGGCACTTTCCAGGGCAAGATGGGAGAGCGTGGTTGGTGCTGAGTGCCGGATGCTAAGCCCAAGGGGCACTTCAGCTCTCCTCCATGCTGTGAAATGGGACGGAGATGCAGACTATGTGGGAGGCAAATTGTTTTATGGAAAATATTGGGAACTATTGTACTAAGCTGATTAACTCATTTTAACAATTTTATTTAGCTGCAAAAGTTGCTCCCTATGAAAACACGCAGCTGCAAGTGTTTGCACAATGAAAACGCTCCGACATGCAGGAAGGCCAGATAAGCCCCTGCCTGTCACTGTTACAGCAAGAAATGTTAATACTTTTGTGGAAATGCAGGGTTATTTCTGCCTTTCTTTAAGCTTTAACTCAGAGCATGAGGGGTACTGTTACACCAGCTGATTTTGTACATGTCCCGTGTGTGCCAGACTCAGCCTGATTGTAGCATTTCTTGGGAGGTAAAACTTTGTCAGAAACGTGAGGAACTGTGGCGTCCTGGGGCTCCCACTGCCTAATTCCACGTGGTGACAAATGCTGCTTGTTTTACCTCAGGGAAGGAACTTTTCTCCCCTCCTCCACTTCCCTGAGTTGTATATCAGGGAAATGAGGCCTGCTTCATGTTTTCCCTCTTTCTCTGTGTTACTTGTCCCACAACGGGCTGTCTCTCCCAGAATACAGACCTTTAGGGGACAGTTCTACTAATCCCATGAGGGACATGGCAACCAGCAGGAGAACCAGGACCGGCTGGAGTATTATTCAAACACACTGGACCAAGGACCACCCTCATCCTTCAGCATTTCTCTTGGGTCACCAGTCACACACCCCTCCCTGTTAAACCTAAATTAAAACCACTCTAAAAGCAGCATGGTTTCAAGCACTAGCAGCAGGGCACTTATAAGGAATTTTCAGACTGATACTTCTCCACAGGCCAGTTTGGGACCCCCTGGGTGTAGGATATTGTCTCAAAATATTCTGTGAAAGCCATCAAGAGGCACTGGTATCCAAGCACAAAACAACAGCTCTGCCATCTCTGAAAGTGTCAGCTTTAAACCAGCTTTACCCTCTCTGGGTGTTCTGGAGCTCAGCTCATGGCTGATACTTTTGCTCCGATTCCCTTTGCTTCCCATGATACACTTGGAGAAGCAGCAGACCTTCTTCAGAACTGGAGCTGAGGTGGATGTTCACTTGCTCCCAGACAAGCACAGAGCTGCTTGGGTTACAACTTGGTGAAACACAAAATGTGGGCACACATCTCCATGGCAATAGGTACTTAGGAAGCATCTGAGTGATTTTGCAGGTTACGTTCTGCCATTCATTTCATTTTGAATGGTAGCACTGTAAGAAATCAATATGGCACATTTTAAGTGGATTACGAGGCAGTTAAATGGCAGGTCTCTGAAGAGGAGTTGCAAATGAAGAGTGATCCCATGGGAGTTTTTATAGAGGGAATATTCAGGAAGCTGTACGTGGCTGTTTACTGTAGAGGTCATGATGGATAAACAATTGAGCACAAGTTTCCCATATGACGCTCTTGCTAAAGAGGCTAATATGACCCTGAGATGTATAAATGGGAATATTGAGTGGTAGGAGAAATGTATTAACTCTATACCTGACATTAATGAGACAAAAATAGTCCAGTTCAGCCGTCAACTCTTAAAAATTGTGTTGAAAAACTGAGAAAGGTTGAGAGAAGCACTGTAAGACTGATTGAAAGGGTATCGCACAATGACCCAAAGGAGCACAATCCATTTATAATTTGAAAGAGCAGTATAAGAGATGAATTGATCAAGATCTATAGGTATCTATACATGGAGGAGGAGCACAGCATCAGAGGATTACTTAATCTAGCAGACAAAGGCATATAAACCAGGAAGGCTGGAGCTAAAAAAAAAAAATTCCTGTTTAAAACGAGACACATTTTTCTCCTTAATGGCCTTGTAATTAACCACTGGAGGAGCTGACATGGGATATGGTAGGTTCTTCATCACCCAAAAAGATCTCTAAATTAAGCGTGGATGTCTTTCTACATCGGTGTGGGAATTGCTGGGCGAAGCTCCACAGTCTGCATTATGCAGTAGGTCAGAGGAAACCACCACGGTGATGCCTTCTGGCTGTGAAAGCTTTGAAACTATCAAAGTGATGATGTCTGAATAGCACACCCCAGCAGCATCTAGCTTGTTCATGCAACACATGTTATGAAAAGACACTTTTAGGGATATTTAGAGGGCTTTAAATATTTTATTAGAGGGGTTTTTTTGGTAGACTCTGCCTGTAAAACCAAGTAGATGAAATAAACCTTAAAAAAAAAATATAAAAAAGAAAATCTCCTGAAATAGATTTCCTATACTCCCAAATCCCAGTATTAATGGCCAGTATCTCAGGATACTCAGGGCTTTCAATGTGATGCTCCAAAGACTCAGCCCATCATTGTGGTTTAAAACTCCTATTTCACAGATTTATAGATGCTGAACTCAGAAAGGACCAGCGTGAGTATCTAATTTGACCTTGTGCATAACAGAGGCCACGGGGCATCCCTCAGTTAATTCCAGGCTACCAGGATGAAGCCTTCCAGACTCTTTCTTCATACCATAACCAGGGTACAGCCTTTTCTGTCCATCCACACAGAAAACCCTCACATCCTCTCATGTCTCACTGCAACATCCCTCCTTCCACTCTGAAAAATGAAATCTTTCCTGGCACATGTCCATTCAAATTGCTGCTGCAAAGATCATTTGCCATTCCTGTGCCTCCTTGCCTGTCTCACTGACTCTCCCTTCTGCCTTTCCATCAACACAACACCAACAGGCTGTCCTTCACAGCCTGGTCCCTACCTCTGCCTCTTTGTCAAATCTACCCTCATCATAGGTTTACATTAGATGTAAGGAAGAAATTCCTCACTGTGAGGGTGGTGAACAGGTTGCTCAGAGAAGATGTGGATGCCCTCTCCCTGGAAGTGTTCAAGTGCAGGCTGGATGTGGCTTTGAGCAACCTGGTCTAGTGGGAGGTGTCCCTGCCCATGGCAGGGGGGTGTCGGATCTAGCTACTCTTTGAGGATCTCTTTGAACCGAAACCATTCTATGATTATATGATTCATTGCATTTGGTACCAGCTCACTCCTGCCTCTCATGGCCCACTTTGCTCACTTTTGTTTTATTGCCTTCTTTTTTTTCTGAACAAACCTCATATGGTGTAGCAACAGTCCATGGTGGAACGAGGTAAATGAAAAGATGCTGGGAGCATCTGCACCCATCAAACTAGGTTCAGCCACATGTGCTCCTAAGATGTGACCATTTTGTGTCACTGGCTCTATGGCTTAAGGTTTACGGCAGGAAAAATATGGACAGAAAATCCACCTTTTGGGAGGAGAGAGAAGAATTGGGAAAGGAGATCTTGGCACATCCTATCCTGGCAGCTTGGTTTGGTCTTCAAGACTGTTGCAGGATTTATGAGCACAAAGGTAAATCCGAGGGAGATTAAAAAGCATCCTGGAGCATTAAAAAGTGATAAAGTCATAGACATGTGAGAGATTTATTTGTGCTTCTCCAATTTACTGCAGGGACATCACCTCCAGCCTTCAGCGGTTTGAGACCAAATTATTGACTGGTGCTTCAAGATCAAAAGAACACTGCCACAGTTTACCAGTGAAAGACCTGTGTTCTAGCTCAGGGAGAAATAATTCATGCGAATTATTAAATGCTTGTATATCACTCCAAGACATCAACAGCATGGTACAGTTTGCATCTAGACAAAGTCTGTATTTTAAGGCTCTTCATCTTTCAAAAAGAACCCACCTTGGTAAGTTTGAATGCCCAGTACCATAGAGCTCTCTTTGTAAATAAGGGTAAACTGAGGCAAGGAACAGGAGGTCCCACAGTGGAAGACAGGGCTGCACAGGAGGAAAGGTCAAACTGCCAAAAAACCCATGCCAGACTTTGCTTTCTGAAGAAATGCTCTTTGGTTTATGCTTTCCAGCACTGCTCTGTCTGGGGCAGCAGGAAAGCGAGGACAAAGGATGCAGAGAAGCAATCTGCTGCCTTCACTGCTTCTGCTTGATGAAAAATGACAAACACCCTCTTTTACAAAGCCTCGGTGCTCAGCATGTTTTAACTGCTATACACAACTGCACAACTGGTCTCTGTCTGAATTCGCAAGGGTTACCTTGCTGCTCTGTTATGAGCAGAGTTTAATCCTCCTGGAGCCAAACTGCATAAAATTGCCAAAAGCTGACACACATCTCTGCTCAGCATTGCCTATTGACAAGCAGGCACCCCTGGCCAAACTGAGAGGAAAACATCTGTCAGTAGGTGTTAATGAGACCATAGCATGTAGCAGGCAAGACCCAACCAGCTCAGCAAGATCAGACAAAATTCATGTTCTCATCGGGTGATCACAGCTCTCTACGGATGCACGCAGCCAGCAGGGGATCACTCGCACGGATCCTTCCTTACACAGATACTTCATGAATTTGAGAGTTAGCAGGATGCAAATCTGCCCTTTCAAGCTCTGCTTTGACAGTACCTTGCAGTGGCCTGTGCAGGAAAACAAAGGGGTATTAAAAAATGTCACACGTGATCTTCTGCCTGCACCAGTACAGTTGAAGCATGGGGTGGGAAGTACTTTTTTTAGCAGAGCTGTAAAATTAAAAGCCTCATTGCTTGTACCTAGTCCTGGTACCATGTTGTTTTTGCAGGAAGTCATGGGCATCTTCAATCTTCATACCTGCCAACAGTCCTGAATGAAATACTGCTGCTGAAATAGGTATGTGGCATTGTTGCAGGTTGTCAGTCAACAGGATCATGCCTTTGAACAATGGTGGGTTAAAGCAGAAGGAAGGGCAAAGAAAGGGGAGAGAGGGGAGCCAGTAATTCACAAAGAAAATTTTCATTTAATTAACTGATTATTTACATCTCACTGTACAAATCAGAGCTGAGTATATGCATCTAAGCCAATGTATACGATTCACAGATTGTCAAATAGATATCTGGAAGTGAGAAGTTATAGAAATGAAAGTCATGAATCATCAGTTGTTCTTTCATGCTCATGGACAGCATCTTTTATTACACACAAATTCAATTTTTAACTACTGCAAACAGCAAAAATAGCTAAAGTCACATTTGCAAGGATAGAAAAGTGACACAATTCTGAGAAGAAGAAATTGCAAGTTTAAGGATGAATTCTGCCCTGTTGTTTTAGTGTGATCCACCTGACCAGCAGTGAATGTCTGCAATGTCGGTTTATAGGCTCTACATATGGCTTCTCCATCCCAGACTAAAATAGGCAGCTACAACGATGAAGGGCACCCTTCATCGTTTCCCTCTGTTGTCCATCAAAGAAACTCTGTAACCAGCTCAGATAAAGACTGTGGCTTACTAAGATTAGGTGAGATGAATTCTACTTGCTAATTCTCTTTGAAGTCAAAGTCATAGACAAGTCCCTAATAATGTTGAGAATTTCAGGTAGGATACCTGGCTTGATGCATGATCCCTTCTTTGCAATATGCCAATCTCCTGCAGTGCTACTGGACAAAGATAAAAGCTCTCCCCACACTTTTTTAAAAGTCATGTTTCAGGATCTCAGATGAACAGCCAAGAAGAAATGGATCTTTTTTCCTGTGAGGTCTTTCCTGCACCCATTTTGCAGGAGTAACAACGGCTATCATGCAAGGTTTGCCATGGGCTCAACTCAGCCCCGTCCTCCTCTTGAGATTCATCACATGCTTTTGCCATGACTTGCTGGGAGGACACACATGGTTTAGTCTGCAGAGGTAGTAAGCACATTTCTTGATGTTTCTTTGATGTGTCAAGAAATGTCAAGGGTTTGCATAGTGGAAGAAGAGCCCCATCCCAAAACATCTCAGGTGGGGTGCCCCTGCCAAGGCAGCTCCTGTCCCATGTCTCTCTTTCCTAAAGATGCACCAAACAGGCAGACTACACTGTGTGATTTTATTTCTCTGGAGCACATCTATAGAGGCAACAAACAGATGGATATAGAGTTAGCTGTTTAACTGACTCGGCTGTTTAGAAATTTAACAAACAAATGTAAATACCAGTAGGTATCTGGAAACTAGTGTTTTCTTTTCTGTCTGAGACAGCAAAATGAATGGAGAGCAATATCCAAGCACTGAAAGTTAGCAGACTAGAGACAAAAATATACCAGTTGCTAGGAGATGGTGTTTAATCTAGAATTTTAGGCAATAAATAAAAATGAAGTTATAAGAAGAAATACTGTATAGGGCAGAAATCAAGCCTAAGCAAGCGGTTGTTTATGACAGGGAGCAAAACTGTCATGGCCAGAGAAGGGTAAAGATGCTGCCATATATCACGCCACAGGGATGAAGGTGAACAGGAAGGTTATTGGCTTGACCATGAGAACAAAACCCCCACCAGGGAAAGACATTGCGGACAAAACACTTTCCTAGTTGAAGTTGCTGGGACATGTGCCACTAAGGTAAATAAAGGCTGTACTTCAACCTGCAAATATCACCTTTGTCTGTGATAGAAGCTCAACCAGAACCTAGTGTTGTGAAACTCAGCTTGCTCCCTCCAGTCATGAAGATTACAGAAAAACACAGCAAAACTGATTTGGTTGTGAAGTTCAACCCTAAATCCACTGGAATCTGCTGGTTTCTTTCCCCATTGAAAGCCTTACTTTCTTAATATAATTAGAACTGATAAATGCTGGGTTTTAGGACTAGAATGTGAAACCAAATGGGCTTCAGTGACAAGGCCAGCAGGGAGTGGGCTAAGCTGCTGTAAGGAGTGGCAAATCCTTGAGGAGAGATCTCTTGGTGGGCTTTGCCTGAGTGGGATTTTAGTCCTGTTGAAATCAATGGCAAAATTGTGACATATCTTAAAAGGTCCCTTTCTCCCACGCATACACAGGTAAAGGTTTCCGTGGAATGTAGTCCAGCACATGGTAACCACCTACATTTTCTGGGGACACAACCCTCTTCTGGTTCATAGATGAAGTAACTATATGCAGATCTTAGAAGCAGTGTTTGCTTCAACACTGCCCCTGTTGCCTGCCCCTGGATAATTTCCACCTCAGATGTCCCCTTGACCAAGGCTGGTAAGCACTTCTACAATATTTGGTCATGGTGATTACATTAATTAGTGGGACCAAACCATAGGGATCCCAAGGACAAGATGGAAATTCAGACTTTTCATAACTTTGGTATTACGTGAAATCCTCAGCACTGGAGCACTGCTTGTTTAGACTTGCTTAGGATAGTGCTTGTCAGAGTGATTAATAATTTTCCCTGGGTAGCAGCCAAAGATCAGAGTCCATGCTGATGCCTGCAATCTGCCAGAAGGCTTTGATATTGTCAAGAGGGGGATGGTCAAACCTAAGTAACCACTGGTTGAGGGGATAGGTATTCCTCATTCAGAAGATCCAAAGGACTGTCCTCCCTGCTAGCCCAGCTTGTCTTCCAAAGGGTAACTGCTGATGGCAGGCATTACTGGCTGCTGCAATGGTCTCTGCAGACCTATAGATGCTGGCTGGGAGGCAGTGATGTATGTTCTGTTACATTAATGCTGCTGGTGGCACTGGCATCTCCTCTTCATGCAATCTGGAGAGTACAGATGGTGCCATCACATCTGGATCTGAACACTTTACAGGGTACTTGACAGGGTAAGGAAGGGCTGGAAAAGGACTGGCTGGTTATTGTTCAATCCCTCTGATTGATACCACTGGCTGGGTGGGAAAGTATCAGCCAGGGAGGGTTGGCTGGATTTTTGTCATTACTTGTGATGAAGAGCAAAGGAGGCTGAGGGAAGACTTTATCGCTCTCTACAACTACATGAAAGTCCGTTCTTCTGAGTAGCAAGTGATAGGACAAGAGGAAATGGCCTTGAGATGCATCAAGGAAGGTTTAGTTTGGAATTTGGGAATGTTTCTTGACTAAAAGGGTTGTCAAGCATTTGAACAGGTTTCCCATTTAAGTGGTTGAGTCACCATCCTTGGTGGTATTTAAAAGACCTGTAGATGTGGCACTTAGGGACATGGTTTAGCAGTGGACATGGCAGGGTTAAGTTTATGGTTGGACTCAATGATCTTAAAGGTCTTTTCCAACCTCAATGATTCTATGATTCTGTGATGGCATGGCCACTCTGGGCTGCAGCAGGCTTTTCTCCCAGAATGACTGGAACTGCCTTTGCTTCTGCCAGCAGCAAGCACAGATTTATCAGCAGGAGACAGAGGCAGTAACCTCCATCCCTGCCGTGTCAGGTGGGAAGGGCCAGCTGCCCACACTGTCCATCTGTCCACACCATGGATAAGCCTGGGCCTCCCTTCAGCCCAATGTGGGATTTGAATGAAGATCAGAAAGAAAGAGAAATATAAAAGAGGCTTGTGGGAACTGTATGATTTTTTTGGTTTATTTTTAAAAGTATGTTCCTGTGCTTCCAAGGGCCAGTGAGAGGGTTCTGTCCATACGAGGATGTTCATAAATCAGGAGAGAGTAGTCCAGATGACCTTACTGTTCAGTTTGTAATTTGCAACAATCACAAGCTGTGAAGGTACACCAAAGCAGATCATATCCTGGGCTGCATAAGAAGATGTGTAGCCAGGAGATGATGCAGGAGGTGATGCTCCCCCTGCTCTGCTCTCATAAGACCCTTCCTAGAGTACTGTGCCCAGCTCTGTGTGTTCCAGTACAGGAGAGATAGGGATGTGTTGGAGTGGGTCCAGAGGAGGGTCATGAGAATGGTCAGAAGGCTGGAACACCTCTCCTGTGAAAAAAGGCTGAGAAAGTTGGGGGTCAGCTTGGAGAAGGCTCAAGGAAGACCTTATAGCAGTCTTCTACTACTTAAAGGGGGCTTATAAGAAAGTGAGATTTTTTTTTTACAAGGGCCTGTAGTGACGGAACAAGGGCTAGTATTTTAAAACTAGAAGAGGGTAGATTTAGATTAGATTAGATTAGATTTAGATTAGATATAAGGAACTTTTTACAGTTAGGGGTGGTGAGACACTGGAACAGGCTGCCCCCTCCCTGGAACTGTTCAAGGCCAGGTTGGACAAGGCTTTGAGCTTTTGAGCCACCTGATCTAGCGCAAGATGCCTCTGCCTATGGCAGGGCAGTGGCCTAGATGACCTTTGAAGGTCCCTTGCAACCCAAACCATTTTGTGATTCTGTGAATTGACTTCTAAGACCTGTGTTCTGATTTGGGGGCACTTTGCAAATCTTTAAATCAGCAACACAACTCCTAAGAGGTCTGTGAAGAAACTTCTTCTTTTGTTGTATATAGGGCTGAAAACAAAAAAACAGCTCGGTGAGATAAGTAACCTCCAAATCCAGGGACTAGCACGTAGACCAATCAGGAAACCAGCAGCCACAGTGCTTCTCAGACAGAGCTCAACACTGAGCAGCAGCTTTCAAACATTAACAGTGATGTTTATCTGCCTTCAGAGAAGTTCACTTCCCACATGCATGGACTCTGTACAAGTCAGGACTGCTTATCTCCTGATACAATCGATATGCAAGGCCTGCTACTGTTTGGTCCCCTATGCAAGCTTAATAAAGCCAGAGTAAGTGCTGCTGTTTCAGCATTGGCTGAAGTAAAACCACAGGGCACTGATGAGGGTCTGATGCCAGCACTGTGTGAATTGTAAGAAATGAAAAGGGGATAGAGTCTGTTAACCTTTTCCCTCAAGTTTCTTATTTATCTTCTTTTAAGATTCAAGGTAGGTGAGATACATCCTGCTTTAATCTCAGCTGTAACCCAACATGCAAGTTTTGGAGATCAGGGGGACAGGCTGCTCTGCTTTTCATGTGTGGAAAAGGAGGCAGGAAAGCCAGGGCAAAATATTTCTGAGTTCCACTCATGGCTTAGTGGGAATCCCAAACACCACCCTTCTCACTGGTTTAAAGCCACGGAAACTAGATGTGCACCCCCAGAAGGGACTGAGATCACATCAGTGAATAGAAGTGACTGCTAAAGGCTCCTTCTCCAC
>JANHGN010024837.1:36265-47377 GCA_024605025.1 Megaceryle maxima
TGGAAATCCAAGTTAGCATGAGCTCCTCTTGGGGGGAGGGGGGAGAAGGGGCGGTGGTTGGTGAGAAATAAGCTAAGTTTTGTCTGGATGAGGGAAGAGGGAAATGAATCCTTTGTTTAAACCTCCCCTGCAGTTCATCTGAAAATTTGGAAACTATCATTCTTCTAGTGATTTTTTCAGTGATGTATTGGCCCCATTAAAGTCAGTGGGAGTTTGGCCACAGCTTTAATGAGGTCAGAAAGAAAATAGTACATTTCAAGTGTTTTTTTTTTAAGTTGGACATAAGTTTTGTATTCGTTTCTTTCACAGTGATAGATTCAAGCAACAAAGCCACCTGTAATTAGATGGCATTTTCTGTAGCATGATAGGAGAAAAACCCACTTGCAAGATAGGGTGGAATAACCATCTCATGAATCCTCAGGAGAACAGTCACTGTCAATATTTTTTTATTTGCTGTTTATTTATTTTTTACCTGTTGGTGCACATAGAATTTGGCCATCTGGGTACATAAGGGATAGTTTAAGATTTTACATCTACAAGTTCTGCCTTTGTTAGGAACAGGCTGAAGTAAACAGGGCATAATTCAAATGAAAGGCAAGGAAGTAGGGATTTGATTAGGGTACTTCCATGAGTTTTAACTATTTTGCAAAATACTTTACTTATATTTCACATCTCACATCGTGCCAACAGGAACAAGACATGATGCATTTTAAATCTACGTTCCTCCTATTACCAATGGAATGCATCTGTCTATGAACAGAGTATGGCATGTTTTCAACAGCCTGTCATAATAATGCACTCATTAATATGCCTGTGCAGGTTTATAGCAGTTAAATATTTATGAGACATGCAAAGGTTTGTTCTCCTTCTTTAATTCACTAGTGACGACTAATCAAAGCTTTACTTTCTGCTCCTCAAGTAAAAAGCTCTGCTCTGGAATGTTGTTTTTAGTAGGCAATAATTTAATGAAAATACAAATGTGGATTGAGTGGGAGGAAATCCTTTGCTTATTTTCTGCTGTTTGTCTGAACCTGTGCAAGCACTTCAGCTCTACAGCACCTTCTCCTGTTTTGTTATCTGACCCTAAGTATTTCTGATGATTTTGAAATGTGTTGCATTTTAAAAACAAACCAAAGACATACCAAAGTATCCAAATGTCCTTCCCTGTCTTTGTCCAGGTGCTTCCCGCGATGAGTATGCACTGCTTACCAGGAAACCGTGCGAGGATAGCTGCTTGTGGTCTGCAAGAAAGCTTGCTCCAAAACTTCTGGCATAATTTGTCTTTCCTTAAGTACTAAACCTTGTCCCAGTTCTGTTGTGACAGGGGAATGTGATGAACATGTATTTTCTTACATTTGCAAGTCACCTGTGAGTATATGGGGATAGAAATGCAGAGATACACCTTTAGTAAAGTGGGTTGTTGTTCATGCTGGTGTCTCCTGAGAAATGCTGCTTGGTGTCTGGTCCACTGCTTGGAAGACTAAGTTAAAAGTCAGCAGAAGGCTGCCCTGTCCCCCTAGGCAGCAGCTCCTGGAAGAGTGCACCTCCTGTGAGGGAACCAAGTGAGGGAAGTTTATTTACTGCATTTGTTACTCACCTGGAAAATGAGTAATCTGTAATGCTCATTCCACCTTGTCTTAAGTGTTGTCCCTTCTGCCTCCATGGTTTGGTGGCTGCCTCACTCTGCCAGGCAGGGTAGGCTCACAGATGACTAGCTTGCTTGTCCAGCAACATGTAAGGATGGAAGCTGCATAAAGTGGGAGCTCAGATATATCTGGGTTGGTGTCTGAGGCAACTGAATCTTGGTGTGTGAGCATCTTTCTGCTTGTTTTAAATAGTGAGTCTGCAAACATCAACATAAATAGGAACCACTTCCACTCTCACAGTTCAGAACATGTTCACAGTGTTGATAACTGCTAGTGAACAAGGTTTCAGAAAAGGGAGAATTGAAGCTTCCAAGATCTGTACATTTTGAGATGCTCAAGCTTGTGTATTGTAAACAAGGTTTAGAAACTCCTCTGCATAGTTGTGCTTTGGACTGTACCAAGCTTTAGAATAAAATGTCTAATTGTGCCTGGATTTATTTTATGAATTTGGACTGTTTCAGCAATCTGTGTGGCCTTCCATTCAGCTGTTTGTTTAAGCCAAGACAAAAGCCACTTATCTAAAGATGATTTATTCTCACTCTTGAGCTGACAGAACCAGGCTGGGAAGGGCAAAAGATGAATTGTAGGGTATAATCTGAGCCCTATCTTTGGTGAAATCATAGGGGAGCATGAAGGACTGGCCATAACATTGTTCTGGAAGGTACTTGTGGGTCTCTTGTATGTTGCTTGTAGGACACCTTTTTAAAATAAACATCTGTGGTATGTGATTGACTCAGACTTGAACTTTGCAGCTGTTCCTTTCTATCTTCCTGGTATGCCAAAGCAAAGCCCTGCAGCTCAACATCTCTAAAATCAAAACCTTAATTCAAATATTATAATTTGGATCAGGCTCTGACTTTCTGGTTCTGGCAGTGCAAGCAAAATGAAGGGAAGTGTGTTTCTTTATCTTGCTCAGAAAAATAGATGATATTTATTTACTTAGCATATATCAATGCTATGTAGTAAAAGGCAGCAGCTGAATAGTCTTAGCTAGAGATGTGGAATTATAACCAGAAGCAGTGTATTTGGCTGTCAAAATTGCTTCCGAAGGAAAAGAAAGTTTTAGTGAAATTTTAAGACTGGTTGTTTCAATATATTAAAAAATTTGAAAGATTTTTGCATTCAAGAACTCAAATCACATTCTTGCTGGATGCTGTGAAGATCTGATGTTCTCACTGTCATCTTTTCACTATGTTAAGACTTCTCTTAATGCAGAGGTGCCCATGAGCATGGTTCAGAGAGCAGAGTGAGACCAAAGGCAGAGTTTCAAACCATCCAAGAGCTGTGCTGTCTGGCTGAGGAATGATGGGTCATGTGGTGGGGTGGGATGGTACTACTGAGAACCTCACGCCAGGGAACTGCTGTGGTGTGCAGCTCATGTGGGTGCTTGCCGTGCAAGGCTCTTTTCCTCCTGTGGCACCCACTTCTCCAGTGCCAATGGCCTCCTTCCATGCCTGTACAGTTGAATGCAATAGGGGGAGGCCCAAATCTGTAAGGGGTGAGCCTTTCTTATTTAGTTTGCTTCCTCAGTGAGAATTACTTTGAATTAATACCACAGGGGTTAAAGAACCATTGTATATTTTGAATTTGGGCTGTCAAAGCAAATATTTTGACAGTCCGTCAGAAGTGGATACTGAGTGGCATGCTGTGAAGAACATACAGTTCTGTCATGGAAAAAACTTGTTGAGTGATGGGAAACTGATAGGAGATAAAAACAGCCAGTTGTCAGCCTTTCAAAGGCCAGCTTGAGTTTCTGTTGAGCAAAAATGGAAGAAAAGTAGTGAGCAGAGTGCTGGAGGGGAGCTTCATGAACCACAGTTATTTAGTAGAGTCTGTAGCTGGAAAGACTTCGATGTATGACATAAACATGCTGTTGGAGCTGCATCAGCATTAGTTAGGTTTATTTGGAAACTCCAGGTGGTGTCTGTTGGGAGGAAAATGTTAACTACACAAGTTTCACTGAACTGTAACTTATCTTCAGACTCTATCTGCAATCCTTCCTTTCTAACTCTTACAAAGAAGAAATGCTCCTGCCCCTCCTCTGGTCTATACAGCATCCTACTTTATATGTTTCTGTCTGTCTGCTCACAGAACGAAGTTGTAGAAGAGTGGCCACATCCCCTTGTCTGGTCTCGCAGTCCTGCTTCATTTGTTTCTATCCATCTGCTCACAAAAAGTTGTAGGTGAATGGTGCTCCTATTCCATAGCATTATTAGTGGAAGAATAGATTTATACAGTCCTCCCATGAATAAGGGGGTATATTGCTCTGGAGATATGTTTTGTACCAGAATAAAGTGCTCATTACCTGGAAAAATGTCATGGTTTAATCCCATCCAGATAGAAATTAAGCACCACATAACTGCTTGCTCACTCCTACCCCTCTCTGGTAAGATGGGGAGAATAAAATAAACCAAAACAGGGTTGAGGCAAAGGACAGGGAGGGCCCACTCAGAAGTTATGGCAAAAGGCAGACTTGGGGAAACAAAATCAATGTAATTTAAACAAAAAAACCCACCAACAATTTACTAATAGAACAGAGTAGGACAGCGATAAGTACAAATGCATCTTAAAAACACCTTCTGCCTGCTTCTTCCCTCTTCTTGAGCTCAGCTCTGCTCCCAGTTCTCAACCTCCTCTCCCCAGCAGCGCAGGGGTATGCAGAATAGGGTCTGTGGTCAGTGTGTTCCATGTTCTTCATGCCACTGCTTCCTCCTCAGGGGGAAAACTATTCACAGGCCTCCCTTGCTGCGACATGGTGTCCCTCCCACAGGAGATGGTTTCCCATGAACCTCTCCTACCTGCATGCGTCTCTTCTGTGGGCAGAGGTCCTCCCAGCAACAGGGTACTCCAGTGTGGGTTTCCCCTTCTCCTTCTTCAGGAGCAGTCCCCTGCTCTGGGTGGGGTCCTCCACAGGCTGCAGATGTGATTCTGCCCCACCATTGCTCTCTAAGGCTTCAGGAGCTCAGTCAGCCACCTTACCGTGGGCTGAAGGGCAATGGCTGCTTTGGCATGCCTCCCCCTGTCCTTCCTCACAGACCTGGGTGTCCGCATGGTTGTCTCTCTCATGTCCCACTCCTCTGCCAAACAAAGAGACCCCAAAACAAAAGAACTCACCCAGCAGATTTTCCCCTCTTAAATACTTTATCACAGGGGTTCTGATTGGCTCAGCCTTGGCCAGAGACAGGTTCAGCTTGGAGCTGGGGGAGCTTCTTGAGGTTTCTTGCAGGAGCTCATGCCAGTAGCTTCCACCCCTGCTACCAAAACCCAGACAGAGAGAAAGCTAACACAGAGAACCAGAATTAAGAAAATTTCACAGGAAAGCATAGTCTCTTGAACTGTAGTTATTGATGACACTTACTAATTTTCAGGTGCTGTGAAGTTTTCCCGTGTTGACAAATGGGGAAGTATATGTTCCAATAGAGTCCTGAGGTTTTCCGTAACTTCCACATCATCTTCAAACAGGCTATTTTGTTTATGCAGTACCTTTTCTGGAAATACCATGTTTTAAAATGTTACTGCAATTATTCTTGCACTTGGTTTTCAAATAGAAAAGAACACCATGGTTTGATATTTCCTTCTGATCTAATATATCATCCTGCATTTGTTATCAGTGTCGTGTTTTGTGGCTGCCAGTGTTCATCTGAAATTTCCACCTGCACTTAAGTAAATATTAACTTTGTTCTCAACTGTGTTCAATAAACAGTATTTTATGTTCAGCAGGTACAGAGTAAACATGAACAGCTATGATGAGTGTTCAACTCTTATGTCCCTTGCATCTCAATTAAAATCCGGGAATTGGAGTTCAGTTGGAGTTCAGAAGATGAGTAGTTCACATGGGTGTGGTGCTTGCACAGAAACACAGATTCTAGAGCTTTTTCAAACTTCTCTTAAAAAATAAAGACATTTTCTATTAAATTCTTTTAAATTGTGCAGATGACATCAGAAGAATATAGGTTTGTAGAGAATATTTCCTACATTCCACTTGTTATTTAAAGTGGAAATACTGAGAGAACTAACTTCTTTTTTGGGTGGGCTTCAGCACTTTGTTATTACAAAGATTTTAATAACATTTGAGTCATCAGTATGTCAAATTTCTTGAAAACTTCACGCTTTCCGCACAAAAAAAAATGGAAAATGAGCTGAACTGTTATCTTAGTATGGCTAAAAGGACAAGTAGGTATGTTTGGCCTTTTTTTAAGGCAATGCCATAACATGGAACTAAGGGAGACAGCTTAAGTTCCTGTAGAGACTCCAGAGGAGTCTGGAGGTTGGGATGAGGAAGAGAAAAGTGGATTGAAACTTGCAGATGATTCATGACAGCTGTTATAGGAGGGAGTTGAAATTGCTGCATGAAAATGTGAATGTGTTGAAGTTGTGGGTGTGTGTTTCATTTTTCATTCAGTGGGACTAGGATTCAACCACTGGCCTCAGAATTCCTAAGAAATTAAATACCAACCCTGTGATAAAGGTGAAAAAAACCTGGGTATGTCTGTTTTTCTGGCATCTGCTGACCACTATGTGTGGGCGGCAGCAGCACAGCAGTGAGGTCCAGACCTGATTCTTGCCTCCAGTTCTGTCAGTATATAGACTTTTTTTTTTCATGAGGAAAACTTGGAAGTGTAACATTATCATCATGGGGGGAGGAGGGGGAAGGGGAATGTGAGGGCATTTCCTGCTCCCACCCCACAAAACACGTTCTTGGTTCAAGCAGAGAGGCATGTGCAATAACCTGTTTGTTATTTTGAGGCCAATATTTGAACACAAGTTGAAAGTGTAGTGATCTCTGATTGCCTCTTGTACTAAGTGTAACTCTGGGAAAGTCATCAGCTGCTGTTGGAAGGCAACGTAAAGGCTTGAGGAAAGCCCTGGGGAACATTCTGCTGCCGTCCCAGTGTGTAGGACTGTGGAAGGAGGGAGTTGAGAGGAGTCAGGAAGCTCAAGGCTGACTGACCCCTTATGGGGGCTTTTGGCCACTTGGCATCAACTGGGGCATTTTTTCGCAGATTCCCGTGTACAGTGGCATGAGTCACCAGAGGCTGGCGGTGTTGGCATCATTTCAGGATGAGATGTGTGACATAGCTGCAGGCAGATTGCTTGTTGAAACACGGTGCAAAGCAGGATATAAAACCCAGGGAAGCACCACTCCTGCTTCCTACCTAGGCTTCAAAGGGATGGGCTGTGTCACTACATTGCAGGGCAGGTTGTCCAGCTGCAGTCCTGCTTGCCTCTTCTCCTGCTCCTCCTTTTGAGGATAGTGTTGCCTCAGCTGCAGTCAGCAGAAGCCCAGAAGGTTAGAACAAGGTTCCTCCGTTGCCCCTTGGACCCAAGTGCTCATGGCACGTGGAGCTGTGCCCAGCTTTCTTCCTGAATGGGAGCCTCCCCAAACTGAAAGCAGGAGCCACTTGTCTGTGAAACGGCTTGAACATGTATGAAGGTCTGGCTGGGTAGCTGCCAGCAACCTTGGTAATTTCAACCAGAGGAAGATGGTGGGGGTGTGGCGAGGCAGTAGGAGTGGGTGGGACCTGCTGGGTGCTACTGAG
Source organism: Megaceryle maxima (assembly GCA_024605025.1). Taxonomy (NCBI): domain Eukaryota; kingdom Metazoa; phylum Chordata; class Aves; order Coraciiformes; family Cerylidae; genus Megaceryle; species Megaceryle maxima. The sequence continues at coordinate 43,452 of JANHGN010024837.1, forward strand.
ACCTTTGCTTGTAAAGTGCTTGACAGACTACACGCAATGGGGTGGGGCAGAGCAGATACTGTAACTACAGCCAGGCAGTGGGAGATTAATCATTCCCCTGGGACAAACCCAGGAGGTTTCCAGCAGGCTCTGTTTAATAGGCCTGTGTAAGAGCTTTTGCATGTTGAGCTGTGTGAGATCTTGGCTCGTTGTGGGGGTGGAAGTGAAGACAATTTTTGCTCATTGCTGATGTGTTGTCTCTTTTTTTTTCTTGTAGGTATGTGATGTCAAACAGTGGGCAGTCCTTGTGGCGTCCCCCACCAGCCTCCAACATCATATGCCGGTATGAATATTAAGAAAGAAAAGTGTACTTAAGAACTCAGCATCTCAGAACAAAGGAGGAACTAAACTGAGAGAACAAATGACTGCACTGCTTGCAAAACTTGGGGCTGTTCACTTTTTCTCCAGAGAAATTTCATCGTGGCCTTTGTGAGAGCTAGCTGGAAGAGCAGGCAGAGCAGCCGCAGTGATTTTCTTAGGGTCTTTTTTTTTTTTTTTTTTCCTTTTAATTTAATTTTTTCCCACTCTTGTCTGGATTTTAAGACTGTCAGTTGCACTGATCACCAACACTAGACATCAATATGTGTCATGTCATTGTAACTTGTCGGTCGATGCTGTGGACTCTCCTGAGTATCGTGGTGGCTTTTGCAGAGCTCATCGCTTTCATGAGTGCAGACTGGCTGATTGGCAAAGCAAAGCCTTCGAACTCCGAGGATGTGGACAACAGAACAGGGGGGTCACAGGAGCCTTACCACCCGACACTGGGTATCTATGGGCGCTGCACCAGAATCTCCCACATGCAGCTTTCTAGACGAGACACGCTTTGTGGTCCCTATGCTGAAAACTTCAATGAGATTGCCAGTGGGTTCTGGCAGGCAACCGCTATTTTCCTAGCTGTGGGAATCATGATTCTCTGTGCTGTGGCGTTTGTGTCTGTCTTTACTATGTGTGTGCAGAGTATTATGAAGAAAAGCATTTTTAATGTCTGTGGATTGCTACAAGGGATTGCAGGTATGTGTACTCTGAGAGCAATTACAGATTTACTTGTCGGGCCATTCAGCTTAAGAAATGTAGTGATTCTGTCCTGTCTACAGACTGAATTAGGCAGACCCAAGTGTTTCTATATGCTAGTGTTTTTTCAAACACAGCTGAAATTTATAGCTACACAGCACATAATACATTGACGTTGGCAGCAGAATTGCACCCTGATGTGTGCCAAAATGAACTGTTGCTTTTGTTTGTTGTTCAGGTTTTTCCCTCTGTTTTGATTTTTTTTTAGTAACAAAACCTTTTTCCTTTGTTACCAGCAGAGCGCAAAGTTAATACTCATGTTAAGGAAGTCTGTCTCCCTCTTGCTACTTTATGATTTTTCCATGGACTGAAGGCAGTTTGCTCAGTATCTCAGAAGCTTTGTGACTGTGGTGAGCCAAATATCACCCCAGGGATAAGAACAGACTGCAGTTGCAAACACTGTTCTCCAGCATTTCATGCTAGGCATCCTCCTTGAAGGCTGTGAGCTGGACAAGCAATACCTTACAACAGAACCTTCCTTTACCCAGCTTGCTGTTCAGCTGCAGTTACACAGCCTAGTGAACTTATCTTTTTGCTGTCCCAGTATCACCTGTGCTTTGCCTGAAAAGATTAGTTTGGTCTAGAGATTTGGTGTTTCTGCTTAAATACATGGATTTTACAGAGATTATAGAGACTGTTAATAAACCAACACTGGGCAGCTCTAGTTACAGAAGTGTTGGTCTTTCTGTTCTTGTCAGAGAGATGTGGGGACAACCTGCCCCACACACAGGTTTTCATCTTTTGTGCTCTCTGTGTGTGGTCATCTGGAGGAGGAGAGTAGTCTTCTGCCCTATCTGTAGCAGCCCTCAGAGATATGTGAGGAGAGAAAGAATGAGCAGGGCCGCCTCCGCTTTCCCTCTTGGTGTCATGCAGATGTTTTCAATTCATAAAATGGGTTTTGCTGCAACAAAAATTATGAGTTTTAACTTTTTCGCTTGAAATGTGAATCCAGCTTCTCCCCTTCTCTCCTCCACTGTGGTGGCCAAACGCATCTGTGATGGCTGTACCTAGACAGGAGATGTAAATATAGGTATTCAAAATTTGGTGCAGCTGTTCAGTTTCATTTGCTTAGTTGAGACCTAAATTAACCTTCTTCTAAACACATGAGGGCAAGTAGGCAAAAGCTTTATTTGCTTCCTGCTGCAGCCCTCCAGAGGCAGTGGTATGTGCCAGGGACCAGGTGACACTGCCTCCTGAAGAGCTAGCAGAGTTTTCCACTTCATGCATCTTCAATATAAAAGTGTAGTATCACTTATTTCATGTCACCCGCGATGTCAGCAAAGTAATTTTGGGGCAGAATTCTATCTCTTAAGTTGGCTCAGGATGCTTCTGTTCACATGATGGCATATAATTAACAGATGAATGTGCTTCAGATAAAGATCACAGGTTTTGCTATAGTCTCTCCCTGTTCACAGAATTTGCCAGAACCAGTGTGACAAAGAAGCAGCTCGGCACAGCAGATTAAGGCAGGGGAAGGTTTTGTCTCCTTGCTTCCTTAGCTTGTACTTCAGAAATAATCTATGAAACCAGTTTTTCAGAAGATAACGTTACTTCTTTTCTGTTGGAGAGGTGTTTGTATGGGAGAGATTGATTAGCAGCATAGTAAGTATTTGGCATGTCAGACTTCGGTCTGTAGAAAACGTAACTTTAGATAATTTATAATTCTGATACCACTTCAGAGTATTGAGTCTAACATCAAGATTAGCAAGAAGATTTTTGTATCTTAGAATACTCCTCTGGAGGATATACATTTGCAAGAAAATACGTGCAAAGACAGTTTTATTTTTTATTCTCTAACTAGCTGTACCTGCAAGGGGACTTCTGGCCTCAAGAATTGAACAATATGGTCAACAAAGCATTTCTTCCATGTTAGAGGATAGACCAGTCCTTCTGGTGCTGTACTCAGGATAGAAGCACTTCCTTCTTGTAACTTGGATAAATGACACAGCATGAAACCAGGGAATAGAAAGGTCATATTATTGAAACTGTTGCTATGAGAAGTACGTCTGCTGGTATTTGCAGCCAGTTGTCTTGTGGCTAGCAACTCATTTTCTCCATATTAGTATTACTGGGTCTGCTGCTACTTTCATGCCAGTAGCATTACAGCATCTGCTTAGTTAGTTGAAATTATTTTCCTTATGACTTATCACAGCTGTTAATTTCAACTTTCTCAGTTCCTGAGTTTTGGAAAATGCTTAAGCAAGTCATTCAAGAAGGACTGTTACCTGCCAATAGCTAGACTAATGCCCAGACCAGAGAACAAGATACAACCCTGCCTTAAACATCTTAAGCATAACATCATACATTCAAATGTGAACAATTATGTTTTTAATAAGTGCAGGAGAAGAATTCACATAATAATTTTATCTGCCTATACAGTCCAATGTTCACAGGTATGTCAAACATCTCATTTTGAAAGATGAGATGCACCCATGATAGAATCATCTACAGGAACTCAGGATCTTGCAGACTAAAATCTCATTTAAAATATTTCTATCTTTGCAGTGGAGATTTAATATATTTTAAAACATACAACAAGTTAGTTTATTCCTGGAATTCATGATGAAAAAACAATAACAGACACTGGAAAGATCTTTTCAGTCTAGCAACTTCGGTTGTGACTCAGATGATGTCTGTGGTGAAATTACAGAACAGAAAGCAACATCTCTTCTGTTATGGCCCTTGGACAAACATGCAAGCTCTTGTTTAAGTCAACAGGAAGGATATCTGGCCCATAGAGGTTTGTTGTTGGTTTTGTTGTTGTTGTTGGTTTAGTTTTATTTATTTTTTTATGTTATGTTATTTTATTATTTTAT
>JANHGN010024837.1:47477-62459 GCA_024605025.1 Megaceryle maxima
TGTTTTGTTTTGTGGGTTTTGGTTGTTGTGGTGGTTTTTTGTTGGTGTGGGGTTTTTTTGGTTTTGGTTTTGGGGTTTTTTTTTTGGCAGAAAATAAGAAAGCTAAAGGCATAAAGGAAGAAAATAAGGATATTGTTTAAAGTCCTATAATTCCTTTGTTATAGAGCAAGACCTTCTACCCATTATTTTCAGCCTGCAGTGCCTTTCCTTCTGGAGCTATAGAAACGGTCGTCAGTGGCCCTGTTTTTGGAGATGTTTGAGGATCATGTCATCTGGAAAAGCAACTTTTCTCTGCAATACAGAATGCAAAGAACGGAGCTGTGCAATTAAATAGATAATTACTACTAAGCAGCAAGAAGACAAGGCAGACTTCGATTTGAATGTCTTGTGGGGGAAAGCATTCTATTTTCACAGTCAGTGAAATCACTTGAAATGCAGAGACTGGAAGAAGCAGCATGTTATTATGTGGTAGCTGTAAGAACCAATTCAAATTAAATTCTCATAGCAATCATCTAGTTATAGGAAATAAATAATTGGTGATCTCCTACTGACATATCTTGTTATGCATATAGGATAGTTGCATATGTGTTTACAAGCCTTATTTGGGCTTGGGTCCTTCACTTTGGTGCTAAGTAATATAAACTAAACATCATCTGGCCTAAAAGAAGGGTGGAGGGCAGTTTAGGACAGAGCCTAAAATGGGTTCAGCTTCCATCTCTGACAGTTTCCTTTATGAAGTTCATTACTGACAACTTTTCTGGGCTTTTGTTTTTTCACCTCTAAGGGCTTAGCTGGGCAGAACTGGCCCCAGGCTTCATGGCTTGGGTGGATACAGCCCCTTCCCCACAGCCAGCAGCTGCCTGACTTTCAGGAGAGCCACAACCTGCCACCAATACCCCAACCCTGTGCCGGGAAGTGGAAACTAAATTAGCAGCACATCTATTATCTTAACCGCAAAACTTGAGCGGGTCCTCATGTTTCCTTGTGGGGAACTACACCATCATGTGCCCAGGAAGGCTCTGGGGAGAGAGGAAGAGAAGGGGTGATGGTGTGTCCTGAAGGCATGTGGATCTGGGAGTTCAGTTTCTGTTACTCTTGCTTTGCCATGCTGGAGTGGGTCTGCACTGCCAGGCAGGTTTACCAAAAGGGGATAAAATAGTTCCTGTTCTCTAAAGTTCTTCTAGACTGTGGATGGCATCATCTGGGAGGTTTCTTGCAGGTAACTCCCTTCTTAACCACTTTCTCTGTTCACGGTCCACTGTCTTCCAGTTCAAATGGGGCTTGACTAAACAGGTTTCTGGCAGAAGCATGCAAAAAAAAAAAAAAAAAAGGAGCATGTAAAAATTGGTTTGCAACAGTCAGTAGGCCAGCTGCGTCCCAGCTGCACACGAAGAGGTGTCTCTGGTTTGGTCAAGTAAATGCATGGCTGCATTTTGCCATTGCGTGGCTTAGCAGACTGGGCTGCTGGCAGTTACACCTTAAACAGGTCTATGTCTGGTCAAAGCAGAAGTTTGTGTCTTCAAAGCCTGCTGCAGGTGAGCTGGGAGTATTAGGTTTCCATGGCCACTTTGTTGTAGTCTGCCTGCTTGGGCCCACGTGTTGCAGGTTTGGGCTTCCCTCCTTCAACCCAGCAGTTTCTCCTCCAGCATTGCTGGGGGATGACTTGGCTTCTTCCATTCCAGGGTCCTACCTTAGCATTCTCCTCTCCTTAGCCAGTGCTGACATTTCCTTAACATTTCACCCTACTTTATTTCTGCACAGCATTTCTTCTTGTACCCCTTCTTTATTCTGGGAGGCTGGTTTTGGTTGTTTTTTGGTTTTGTTTTTTTTTTTTCCCTTGGAGCTTGTCCTGCTCAGTACCAAGCAGTAAAATCAATTCCAGAGTACTGTCTCTTTTCAGGTATTTCAGAAGCTCACCTGCATTGATTCTTCTATCCTTTCCAAGATTCCTTATTTTTTTCCCTTTTATTACTGTTCATGTATTCTCCTGTTCCCTGCTGTGGTATCTTGTGGGGTTTCTCCCATCAGAAACTACTGCAGTACCTTCAGTTCCAGCAGTCCAGCTTTACCCTCAAATGCAAGGAAATTTCCTCCACAGTTTTCTAAACTGAATAAGTAAAACCCAGTCTAAAGCCAGCTGTGTCTCTTAACAGTTTTTGCTGCTGGAAGAGCTTGGTTTACGTCCTTTGCACTAAGAAATACTTCTGTGTGATATACTTATTGGTCATCATTTCCATTTGGGAGGCTGGGTGATAAGGAAGGTGACCTGAGATTAGCATGATGGGAACCATTTGAAGGGGAAGAGGATCTGGAGTTGCTTGTGGGGGTGTGTGATGTAGGATCCATTTGTGCAGGGTTGGCTCATGGTGTGTGGGGCTGTGTGGCTGCTGGAAGGTAAGGAGAATACTGGAAGTTATGGAGGAAGAGGCTGGGGAGGAAGTGGGAGGTTGGCCAGGACTTTCCTTAGATAAGGCAGAAAATGCAGGAGAAGCAAGCTGCTGTGGAGGGGGCATGAGGTCCTTGATGCTGACAGCATGACGTGAAAGGTTACAATAGCTGCAGAGTAGTTGAGGATATTTGGTTGTAGGTAGTAGCACGCTGTAAAAAAGCATTGTTTTGTCTGAGAAAGGGCCAAGCTGACAAGCAAGGAAGAAGACACCTTGTGAGCTCATGTTGATGTCTGTGGACAACAGCAGCTGTTCCTTGTCTGAGTAGACCAGGTGGTAGGAGAGAAGAAGGCTTTGCCCTTGAAGGCAAGGAAGCTTATTTCCAAAATGCAGAGCATGCATTTTTAAAAAAAATGTATTTCCTCTTGGATTCAGCTCAGGGTTTTTCTTTTTTGATGCCAGAATTCTGGATTCTTGGGGTGGGAAGAAAGGAAAAAGGGGAAGGGGGGATTTCTAATGGAAATCCTGACAGCCTGAACAGCTTTTGCTGTCTGCAGTATATAGTGCTTCCTGTAACCTATATGGCTAAATGCCAGCATGACATCTAATACACTCTTAGCTGCTGAAAGTTCAAGTGAAGGGGAATGCTGTGTTGGAATATGCCAGGGAAGGAAAATTGAGTTCAAATGCTAAGTGCTATAGAGCCTGAAGGGAAGTTAGTAACTTCAAAGAAATAAAGTGAAGATTTCAGTGTTTTGTTAGCTTTGGTGGTCAGCTCATCTCCTACACTACCAAGACAGGCACGAGTGAACCAGTAGGCAGACAGCATATTGTGAATAGAATAGAAAAAATAAACAATAAACAGACAGGTTTTCAGTGATCAGGTTTGGCAGCCCATTTTCTCAGCAAGCACAAGTCTCTTCCATCAAAAAGTGCTCAGTGTGAGACTCTCACTCTGCCCACTGAGAAATGTTTTACTGAGAAGTGTTTTACTGTGGCACGTGCACGCCCAGGTTTTTACCTCTACTGGCATAGGTGAGATTCCAGGAAGTTCTTTAGACCAGTTCCCTTTTGATGTGGTAGTGTGGTAGTGAAGACAATTGGTGGGTTTGAGTTTTGCTTCCTTCTCCAGCACGGATGACCTGCATTCTGCTGCTGTACGACCCATGAAGCTATCCAACTTTCTCACCCTTCCTGCATCTGCCTTTGTCTTTTCCTTCTCACTGAACCTAAGTTCCTCTGCAGCTCGTCTCACCCAAGCCCCTAAGGTCTTGTTTGCACTTCAGAATCAGAAATGCCTTGGAAAAGATGACCTGCAGCCCTTTTACCTCATTGCTTAAGCTGAGGGCGGTTGTTGCTTCGTCCTCCCTTATAGAGCTGCAGTCAGAAGTGGTGTTTTTTAGTCTCCTTGTGGTGTTTCAGCATAAGCGATTGGTAGTTTGGAGGGCATGGTGCTCACTGGTCAAACAGCTGTGGAACAGCAGTTTTGGTGAGTGGTGTGAAATGTACTGGATCTTCTCTGGACAGAGTAATTAACACAGCCTATTTCTTTCCCTGACTGTGGAACCTCACAGAATTTCCATCCACAACTGTTTTTTCTTTTAGCAACTTCAAGCCTTTTATTAGACTAAAACCACTTACTGCTTCATCAGCTTTTAAGGTAAAATGTGAGAAGTGACCAGCCCTTGTGGCTATGACTGAGCAGTGGTCCTACCAGTGGGGAGTGCTTCGGTTACTTCTGCATTGATGAAAACTTGTAAATTTTTGGATTTTCCACTGTAAGGTGTTTTATCTTTACTTAATTGCAGGGTTAGCATCTGCTGTGCAGGAGACTCCATAATGTGGTGACATGATTCCACATAGCTGATGGCCAGCAAAGAGGCAGTGGTGTCATTTCATGGCTTGGGAATGATCTTACTTTTAGTCTTTGCATTGCCTTCCCTCCCAAATAATGGGGACTGTCACCACCTATATAAAAATTATTAAAAGCTGATGCCAGATTTGCCCTCCCCTGTCCTAAAAACAGGACAGGGGACAGAGAAGTCCAAGCAGTTAGATCCCATTAGTGTAAAAACCACAATAAACCCCAAGTCTCCCATATAATGTCATTCATGCCAGGGACTACTTAGTAGCCGAGTCTCCCACCAGTAGTCCCTGGCACTATATTCCTGTACCTGTTTACACACCCCAACATCAGTAATGCCATCAGAACTTCACATATGTTTGCGTAAGTATGGTTATGAATCTTTGATTTGCTTAATCAATGGGAAATCATTTGCGTGTGAGCAAAGGGTATAGTTAATTTACTGTTGAAAAGAGTAGGGATCCTACCCTCTTCCTCAGCTTGGGAAGGCAGTGGTTAGGGAACTGCTTTTTCTTCTAGTGACTTATTACTCCTATACGACCCTGAGACAATTTTAAAGGAAAAAAAAAAAATCTGTGCAGGTTTTGATCCATCACCTAATTATAGTTTTAAACAACTCAGTGTCCTGCCTCATCTTAGGGTATGCCAGGTACACTGAAATGTTTATACGGCTGTGGTCTTCTGCAGTGGCTGTAGGTATGGAGGTAAGGAACTTGTCTCTGCACTGCCCACAGGCAACCCTCCCTTCCCTCAACCACCATGCTTCCAATTTACCCTCTGCTTGTGTGAACCTGTATTGCGTGTGGTGTCCAGGTAGGCTTTTTAAAGCACTGATCTTCTTAATACTCAGATTTTTTCTTTTGTTTGTTGTGCAGCCTTATTGAGCAGGCCAGAAGACATCCCCAGGACACTAAGGCTTGTAGGATCTCCATTTTCTTTTGGGAAATGACCTTGTTTCTGGTCAGCGGCTTGAGTTCGGTGGGTTTGGTAGTCACCCAGATGGAGAGCAGCTGCAGAGGCAAGTCTGGGGCCCTGTGCTGCAAGTATCACAACCACTGCTCTCTTTGGCATCTTGGCACTACCCTCACCCTTTTCCTGTCACCAGTGCGGAGTGCTGAGCCCAACATGTCAGTGGGTCCAAGCCTACCTCATTAGCTCTCATCTGATTAAAATGGGATTACTGAGTCATTTCACAGGACTGAGGTTGGCTGTTACACAGCTGCTTAGTAGGAGGCTGTCTCTTCAGTTGTCTGGTGGTAGGTGAAGTGGTCAAAAGCACTCAAATGGCGACCTGGGAGTATTCCTGACGGGTAGGGGTTTGTCAGGAAAAGTTTGGATATGTGAAAACCTCTGTGGCTTAAGCCAGTGTAGTACATTTCTACAAATATTTTACATACTTAATTCTTCGGGTATACAGGTAGAACATTGGCTCATTTGGAATAAAGTGTGAGCAACAAAGGCAGGGTTATTTTGCCTGGCTGATGCAATGCCCTTGGTCTGAGTGTTAATCTCCTCTGGTTGTGGAGAAGATGAGAACGATTGGGAACATTGCCACTGAGGAAGCGACCCACCCGCACTGCCTGCCTGGTGTTGTGCAAGGCTAATCCCTCCCTGCCTTTACCCTTTTTCTCTTCCTCTCTCAAAAAATTTTGTTGTTTGATTGTGCTGCTCCACGGGAGCCTGTTGCAGTGCCACCTCATTGATCACAGATGCTTAATTTCCTGTTTCTTCAGCAGCATTTAAAAGCTTTTTTTTTGCTATTTTGCTAGGAAATGAGAAGATAGTTTCAGGCTTTGCAATGAAATTGGCTTTGTTAGTATATGCTGTTGTTTAATATGGCAAAATAGCAGCTGCACAGGAGACTGTCAAAACTAAATAGCATGCCTTCACTTAGCTAAACAAGCATCTGCCTAACCCCTGTCTCGAGGGTTGCTTCCAAGGATGGAATGAAAACGTTTTTGCTCAAATCTGACCCCAGCATATCGTGTGACATACAAATGCCCATAACAATAGACTGGTCTGTTGGTTTTCCATGATGTTAGCCTGGCAGCAATACTGCAGTGTATAAAAACTAGGAGAAGCAATTACTTGCTGCAGTTCCAGGCCCTTAAAAGGGGAAAAGTTCTTGGTGCACAAATATAAAAGGACTTCTCCTATACAGAAAAACATTGCTGAACTGTCCTTGAAATGTTGTTGCACAGTGGTGCAGCCTGCCCTCTTTGCATTTCATTTTAATATGAAATCATATTATGCTGTAACATTCTGCTTTGATGTTTCAGGAGAAAGGAGTTGCTCTTACAATGTTTGATTATAGAAGGGATGATGTTTAATAGGTTGTCTGTGTTGTAATCAGGAGATACATTTTAGTCTAATAATCCCAGTAAAATCCAAATGTTGTCTAAATTCTCTATTTCTTAAAGCTTCTTTTTGAAAGCAGGCAATTAGGGACTGATAAGAAAATACTATATGTGAAAATTACATTTAGTGAAAGATAGGAAAATGTTCTCTGCTAACAGACTTATACTATAGTTTTAGATGAGGTCTCTGGATAAAAAGTAATTTCAATTGCGGTTTTTTTTATAATCATTCCTAGGCATCTGTCAGCATTGTGTAGAATTTTTTCAGCCCTCTGTATACAGGAATTCTAAGAGGAAAGGTGACTGAAAGCTGGCAACAACTAACACAAAGGAAAATATAATTATGAAAAATTATCATACTGATTTAAAGAAGTGTGATAGAGCTAATGAAGAAATAGGAACAAGGCTTCTGGTGCAGTCTTGCAGTGCAGCTGTGCTCACAGAGGGTGTTGTATCTAGAACAGAGCAAGCCTGAACTCTGCAAGCCTGTAGGAGCACAGTGGAAAACAATTTGTAATGTTTTCAAAATGAGTTTGTTCATCCCAGCAGGGGGAACAAACAGCAATAATTCCACAGGTAGATTGGTTGTGAATTAAAACTCTCACCATACGTCAGAATGAAGAACTGAAAGAATTAATTGCAGAAACCTTTTCTTCAGACAGAGCACTCGATTTCTGTTCTTTGTTCTTTCTCTTGAAGATTGGCTTCTCTTCAAAGACAAGAGAGCAAAACCTGATTTATTTAGAGTAAGAAATTTCCATCATTAATATTTTCTGTCCTCCTGCCAGATACATCCCAAGGCAAACGGTTGACAGGAGATAATTGTTGCTTTATCAGGTTGTGCTGACATAAAATTATAAAACACAAAACTGAGTTTTGTACTTCTATGGCTAACAAAAGCTTAAGTACTTTACTCAATTTACAGCATTAAGTGGCTTAGAAAGCTGCACAATACAGATTAAATACAGAAATAATCTTTGAATGAGTCAAGTGTAAGAATAACAATACCAAATTCAAGAAACACGAGAATTACAATAGTCAATCAATCCAGAGACCAGTTTTTATACACAAATCTGTAGATGGTAGCAGGAGCTGGTCTTGTGTTCTTGTGTGTTGTAAATATAACTGGCTGTCTTGTTGCATAAAAACTCAGTAACCAGCAGGCTGTGGATTTGATGAAGCTATTGATGGTGTGCTGTTCAGGGTTATCTCTCTTGTGCTTTGCGCTCCACCTCTGTGCATCTTGTCTGGAAAGCAGATTGTCAGGTATTGCAGGCAGAAACTGTGAACAGAGGTGCCAGCCTCTGTGGTAACGTAAATAAATAACCAAAATGAGAGGACTGCAATCAGGCAAGCCACAGAGCCCAAGCAGCAGCTACAGAAAAGCAGGGATGCTGGCTGTCAAGCTTAAATTTTTGTCAAAGAAGCAAAGAGCTGAAAGGGACCTGTCTCAGCTCTGCCCAGTGGATGCTGGTATGAGAAAAGAGCACTGAGAAGTTACCATGCTTTTTCCTCTTGTGCACTGTCTCACCATACACTGTCCCATTAATTGGATTTTACTTAACTGCAGCTGCTTGATTGTGTGTTAGATGTAGATCAAGGCTACACAATTAGCCGTAGAAACAGCCCTCTGGCTTTTTCATGCTGCATAAAATGGTTGTGCACTGCTCCTTAGGTCAAAGGTGGAAGATCACAGAGTGCTGAGCTATTTGTATTGTATTTAACTGTTTTGCCTGTTTAAAAGCAGACCATGACTTTCCAATCTGCATCACAAACCTCTCCTACCATTGCTACCCCCATTATATCCCATGTTCTTTCCACTCGGGCATTTTTCCTTCCCTCTCCATCCGTGTTCCCAGCCCAGAAGCAGAGAAGTTGTCAAGTCATTGAGATGAGCTCTGTAGCCTGTGACTGTCTTTTTTGTAGTTACTGGGAAGCAGGAGGCAAAACCCCTCTTGAGCTTTTCACTTGAGTGCCCCTTTCTGAGCAGGTAAGGAGAGTCAAGAAGGGATCTCTGCACCCTGTGCAGCTCAGCCACTGCTCTGGGCATTGGAGCTTTATGCAGAACACGTGATGAGGAGCCTGTGCCCCTCCACTTGTGGTTAGTCAGCACAAAATCTAAGGAGTGATGTTTCTGTGTGTCAAAACTGAATCATCTTTATTAATTTTTCACTAACAAGTAGAAAACAGGTATTAATAAAATAAGAAGTGAGTATAAATACTAGTGATAGTGAAAAGAGGTGCGTGTTCTGAGAAGATTTCTGTCTGCACTGAAATGGAGTAGTAGAAGGTAGGTTCAGTAGTGAAAACATTTATTTTTTTCTTTTATTATGCTAGGCCAGTGTAGGATTCAAAAGTTAGCTATGTGAAGGCACCATCAGGTGACGCTGACCATCCTTAGTTAAGACTTTTGTCCAAATTTGTTTTTCATCTATGAGAAGGGAGTTGTAGTTTATCAAATTATGGGCTGTAGTCAATATTTCTTAACAATTTTCTGTACTCTTTAAAAAAAGAAATATTATTCAGTAAAGTCCTGATGACTACACTTGACAGCAGTGATGCAGCCTTTTGAGTGGCTGAGTTTTGGGTAACAGCTTTTCGTCTTGGGGCTTACATACCATGAACCAGTAGCTTTCAGGAGTTGTTCAGTGCTCTAATTTTGGTCAGAGGAGATGGATGTAACTTCTTAGTCCTGCTTGTGACTCAGTCATAAGCAAGGTTTGCTGTTAAACACAGGCTCTCTAGGTTTGTGAGCAACAGCGTGGTAAACTTTGAACTTCCTTTCTGGCATCAGATACACTGACATTTCAGGTCCAGCTTCTTAAATTCAGTGATGGTGATTTTTAACTACCAGAGGGCTTGTGATCATTGGGGAAAATGGCAACTGGCCCATCCCAATGTGCAGTCAGAAAAATACATAGCGTGGTCATGCCAGTTACGCAGGAACAGGAAACTAGTGATGAATAGAGAGAAGGAACTGCTGGTGTTTAGTCTGAAACCACAGCAGGGCTCAGCAGGATGAAAGGACAGCTTATCCAGGTCTGTCTAAGATAAAGCAATACTTTATACTTAATGTAGTTTGGCCAATCAGCCAGGAAACACTGCATAAAATTTGTCATTGGTTCCTAAATGTAAGCAGTGATAAAATCCCTTCACAGAGAATAGATACTACTCACGAATGGATTTTGCTGCCCCAAAGAATAATGACATTTAGTTCATTCATGCCTATGGTGGTATGTCATCGTTAGAAAAACACTGGAGGAAGGACTTTCTTTTGTGAAATGTCTGGCATTCACAGACATTAATTTGAGACAGTTGGATGATAGTTTTTTTGTATTTTGTGTATGTTAACTGCTTATTAGCTAGAACCCCAGCTTTTCTTTTTCATCGAGGAAGTTTTCTTGTGGCTGAATTTGTCTGAATTCATCTGGCTGAATTTCTTTTAACAATTTATGTACTGCAGAATAGCTACTTTAACTGAACTGAAGAAGATGCAAAGAAGTCTTTACAGCTGTTACTGGTAATCTTTTAGTAGAGGGAAGAAAAGAGGGCTGATTTCTATTTTATTACTTGGTAGAAACTTTGAGATTAGATGAAATAGATTTCATGGCTGAAATCTGCTTCATCGAATGGGCAAAATCATGGGTTCATCTAATGGATGAACGAGCACCATATATAAAAAGCACAACTTTCACCCCACTTCCAGAAGGTGACAGGACCTTTAGCAGCTACTTCTGTCAAGGTGCCAGTTTGAATAAAGGACTTTACAGTTCAGGAGAAATAAATCAGTAATATTTGAGGGATCTGGAGGGCTGTATTCATTTTCTGGATGAACTCATGTTTAAACAAACTTTTGTTTTTGTAATTCTGCTTGTTCTTCTGAATAAAATTTTAAAGGAAACAGATAACAAATTTTGATAACTAAGAGCTGTCCAGATGTTTAGCTCCTTCTAAGGAGATTTAACTCTGATTTTTTTTAGCAGGGCCTTCAAGAGAGAACTGCAGACACTAGTTTATTAGGCATTTTGTAGCAGTCTCTCATCTTTGTGAAAAGACACTTTATGGCACATGGACTCTGATATGACTTTTAATTTCCTTAATGAAGCCCTTCACTGCTTAGATAAAGCTCATCCTCACAGGAGAGAAAATTATGAGACAATCAGATCGACAAAACATTTAGTCTGAGCTTTTTTACTTACAGCCTGATGCACAGCAGGGAGTTTGGGCAGTTCAGCAAGTTCAGGCTTTTCTCCTGCATCCCTAGAAATGTGTTTTCCTCTGCAGCAGTGTGTTTTGAGTATCCCCATGCTACCTGTGCATTACTGTGGATACTTAGATCTATTTGTTTAAGGCTGAATCCAGAGTATCTTCATTACAAAAGCAGCTTACTGAACTGGCAGTATTAATTTTTACTATGTCCTAATGTGGCCAAAAAAACAAATGCAGTGTGAGATTTTTACTTCTATTTTTATGTTCCAGACAAGAAAATCAATGTAAGTAAAATCCAGAGGAAAAAAAAAGTAAAAAATGCTTATGATGAATGGCTAAATAACGCTGAATGAGGGCTAAGTAAACACAAACTGAAAAATGGATGCAGACATTCTGCAGTGTTTGAAAAGTGCAAGTATAAATAGTAATGCTTGAATGTTTTGCAAGCTCTGTCTACCTAGCACTAATATGTGAAAACAAAGGATGTAGAAAGAATGGAGTTTTTAAATTAGGAGATAGGCAATTATCATATGAAACAAGCCTTTCACAAGAACAAAAAACACAGGATAACTCCCAATTTAGGTAAAATGCTGCATGGTATGTACTAGGGAACAATCAGTAAAGGCAGGTTGAATGGATGAGGAAGAGTCCTCTTCTTTACCTATTCCTGGTTCTTAGCAGTGAATAGTGACAATGATAACCATTACTATGTGTTGCATTTGGTGTTAAACTGACCATATGTTAAACATCTTTCTGTTTTTATTTCTAGGCCTCTTCCTTATCTTAGGCTTGATACTTTACCCTGCAGGTTGGGGATGCCAGAAAGCAATAAGCTATTGTGGACCTTATGCTTCTGCTTACAAATTAGGAGACTGCTCCTTGGGCTGGGCTTTCTACACAGCTATTGGTGGCACTATTCTGACATTCATCTGTGCAGTCTTCTCTGCACAGGCTGAAATAGCCACATCCAGTGACAAAGTGCAAGAAGAAATAGAAGAAGGAAAAAACCTTATCTGCCTCCTTTAACTCCAGCGGGGAAAGATGCCAGCACCTGGATCTTAATCTGCTTTCCATTGACTAGACAAAGCAGATCCACTTGCCTGTTTGTACCATTTGTGTGATTGAGCCCCATGCATTCCAGCCCTGAACTACTGAAATGGTCTTTCTTCCTTGCTGGGCAATGAGGATCAGAGAAGGGATCCAAAGAAAGTAGAATGTAAATATCTGGGGATCTTTTTGATTTTCATTCTATGATCAGGACACAATGGAGTTTATTAATCAGCCCAGGGTGGTAAGGAATCATGTGTATATAGCAGGAATGTTGCTATTACAACTGGTGAATTCTGATTGATCGGATTGCCTTACCCACCGTGGTCACTTTGAAGAATTTGGATTTAAAATAATAAAAGCCAGCACATTTTTTTTTTTTTAATTATAATGATATATATTTTTTCCTAAACAAAGGAGAAGTCTGTTTTAATAAGGCTTTGTCTCCAAGGGCTCCCCTCACCTGTGAATATTTCACCACCCCCTGGTTTGGTACCATACTTTTCATTGAGGTGCTTTTTGATACTGAACTTCCTTAAAATACAGCACTCAGATAGTAAGTATATGTTGGAGAGAGCAAGGCTGTGGTGATGCAGTTTACACCAATCATTTATCATTTTAAAAGTTGAGCCCCTGCCAAGTTTGTCTCAAAACACAGTGCAAGGTGTGTGCCACTTGTTACTTAGCATGTAAATGATTTTGTTTCCATTGACGAGACAGAGAAGTGTTGTTACTGTGGCTTTCACCCGATTCTGATAAAATTGTTTGAAATGACCATTCTGAGTTAGAAGTATTTCTACAGGCTTTATTAAAACTCCTGAAATCTCAAGCAGATGACAATTCCCTACAACAGAGCTGGGCATTATTTTTTGAATGTCAAAAGCTTGGCCTGGGCTGTAGCCTCTCCTGCAAATACAGAAATGCAGATCACACATTGGACTACAACAGTATTATTCTTTCTCTTGCCAGTGAAACCTCCTTCATAGTCTGTGTATCAGTCTGTCTCATGACCCAGAGCTACATGAGTCCTTAAGAAATTTACATTTTTCAGGAAGTCTTGACAAATTCTACACGGCTGGGAAGATCTTATATTTTTGTTTGTTTGTTTTTAAACTGCATGTAGTATGGACCCTTTTCCAACTACATCAACAGAAATGAAACAGACTTTGCCACAAATGACATTCCTTTCTCAAAGGCAGTTGGTTGTATTACTTGTGGGCTTGCATCACTGACTAGAACGACTTTTGAAAAAAAAATTAAAAGGTATTTTCAAAACAAAGGAATGATGCAAATGTGGCATAGGAGCATTGGGGATAATTCATCTGAGAAGCAGTTCTAATGAAATACTAAGTGAATTTTGGACTTCTCCTTTCACTTCTTGGTTGTTTAACATCATCCAATAAGAGTGTCGCTCTCCTTGACTTGACTGTACAATATGGAGGAGAGATTCTTGGTTATGCCTGGTCAGTCCCTTAACGTGTGCCATTATTTATAGGTATTAAAATATTGTTGTTACTGTACACATAGCTGGTTTCAATGCATTGCTCAAGTCATTCACTACTCAAAAGCTGTTCAGCAGTCATGACCACGAGCCCAGGGCCAGCCTCAAGCTCGGGTGAACAGCAGCAGTTGGGGTGTTGGAGCACCCTTCCAGTGCCTGCATGGACACCGCCTCAGCCCAGCTGGTCAATGGAGCAGCTCCCAGCCTGTGCCTATCCATGCCCAGGGCACCTTCAAGCCACATGCCAGATGGATACTGAGCTGCTGTACAGCAACTGAGGTCAACTTCTGCCAACATTAAAAAAGGGATTGTTCTAATGTATCCTCTTCCAGTGTTCACCTGCTGCTGCAACTCACATCTACTGCATTGTAGTTTAAAATGAGCAATTCGCTTTTCTTTTAAATATTTAATTTTAAAAATGCAAAAGTCATGGTCTGGAACCATTTCTGCCAACTGCCTGCACAAGGCAAGATTTTAACAAATGAAAATTACTAACAGAAAGTAGTGTCTGAGGACAGAAATCACAGCCAGCTCAACCTGTCCACACCTGTGGTTGCCTCCGCATTTTTTCCCCTGTACACACAAACATATCATCTATGGGGCATGAAGGTGGCTTGTACCTCAGGTCCTGCAGAGCTGCAGGGCAGCCTGTGCTGTCCCTCTGGAATTGCTCAGAGCACCCTGCTGCAAAACATGCCTCAGAGACCACCTTTTCAGCTGTGCTTTTGTGGGCTCTGTGGCTGGAAAGGCAGGGCTAGAAAGAATAATAGTAGCCTATAAATTGGCTAAAAATTATTTACAAAACACATTCACAGTTCTAGCTTTTCTTAGGTGTGTATCAAGCCAGCATCCACCTCACCACTGCCAGCTAACGCATACACTTGACTAGTCAGAGTGAAGTCAGTTCTTCCAAAAAGTACAGAGGGCATATACTGCTTTGGCTTAGAAGTAAACCATGACCAGCCTTCATTTACATTACTAGCTGACCTCTGACGAGATATTCAGAATGCTTAAAAAATTTTAATGGTGTGTGTTTTAATACAAATGAGGTATTTTCAGTGGGATGTTTTGGTTTTGTTTGCATTTGTAATCAAGAAGAACCAGCTTTTCTGCTTGTTGCTGGCATATTATGAACTTGATCTGCAATAACGTAACTAACTTGCAAGAATATCCGTGTTCATCTCATAGTACAGATAGAAGAGACTGGGAAGAAACAGAGAAAAAAACCAACCACACTTTCCTTCTCAGAGTTCTGTTTTTCTAGCAAGTGGTAAGATGGTATATGTTGCAGATTTTTTCTTGGATGAGGTTTTCAGGTGTAGGGTGCACTCATTAAATTTGACAGATGTTTAAAATTGCTCCTAAAGTTCACCTCAGCAGTAGCCACTTAAAAAAAAAATAAAAAATAAATTGGCTTAAAGCTAATTTAATTTCATGAGGGGGCTGTGGAGTGTAACTGCTTCTTAATATACATGCACTGCATAGGATCTAGAAGAAATTGCTGTGGATTCTTTAAAACCTGTGTGCTAACTAGTTAAATTTAACTTTCTTTTTTTGTGGTATTGAATTCTTCAAACATCTGTGGTTTGATCAGCTTCATAAACTTGCATTCTGTAA
>JANHGN010024838.1:0-47990 GCA_024605025.1 Megaceryle maxima
GGCCTCCTCTGGCCCTGCTCCAACAGGTCCCTGTCTCTCCTGTGCTGAGCATTCCAGAGCTGGACCCAGCACTGCAGAGGGGTCTGCCCAGAGCAGAGGGGTAGAATCCCCTCCCTTGACCTGCTGCCCATGCTGCTTTTGATCACGTTTTGATTCTTCTGGCTTGCTTCATGTTATTTCAGAACTTCATCTGGACATTATGTATCAATCTGACACTTGCGCAGTTCATTGGGAGACCTCTGAAGTCTCTAATGCCATGTTCCATGCTCATATAACCCTCTGGTGATAGCATGGCAGCTGCTGTCACTGCTTGGGTGGCTGAGGCTGTAGTTTTCTGGTTTAAGCTTGGAATTCTGCTTTGTGGGTTATTTCTTGCTGATATGGTAAATGTAGATGACTCAGATGGTGGTGTATGCTGAAGGAAGCTTAGATCTTCTAGAGGCTTGCATTGTCCTTCTGCACTTGGAATGTCCAGCTGACTTGTCTGCACTCCACTGTGTTTTGAATGAACCCACTACATCCACTTTATCACCTCAAATACAAATGATACAAAAAACCCCACAAAGTTCTTTCATCTTCTGTCCTTCCAGCATTTGTGAAGAAACACACTTGAACCTTGGTTTTGTCTTTCCATCTTATTTTTCTTTTACTGGATTGAGGTGTTTTTGTTTTTTCCTCATTTTTTTACATGGCTCATTCTTGTTCCATCTGTAGGAGTTTTTGAGGAGATGAAGTTCTTATGAATCAGCTTCTTTCCCCCAAAAGCTGCATCATCCTCAGATACGTGCTTCTCTCTTTCTCCTGAAGCCTTGGGAGCCTTCATTCTTGATTTCAAGTGCTAGGATCCAGGTGCTATTTTGATTAATTCAATTCTCAGCCTTGTACAGTTTTACAGTTGTCCAAAAACCTGAATCCCTTATTTTTTAGTGGAGTCAGGAGGTATTTTAGCAAGGAGCTGTTTGGTTTTTTTGGTTCATCAGACATCTGTATGGTTCAAAAGACCACTTATTTCTAGACATTGGCAAAACCACCAACAAAACACAAACAACGTGTGATTTCCACCACTTTCTCCTGGCTTTTCCTACGTTATCCCTTCCTGTAAGATCTATTTAGAGCAGCTCATCTTCTGCAATGGAAAGGTGCCTCTTACCTGTCTGAATCTTCTGGTTTGAGTCACTTGTCTGTGAGTAAATCTCTTCCAGATAATAACTTAATAGCCTGAAGAGTTGACAGCATTTCCACCCTGAAGATGAACCCGACAGCTCCTACTTTGCAAGAGGCAGTTGAATAGTTTGGATTCGTTACTCTGATCATTTAATGGGGGAATTGGGGATGTTCAGTGGTGAGATGGGAAGACTGTTTTCTTGTCTGCCTCTGCTACTCTGCTCCTTTTTTTTTATGATTATATTATGACATTCCTTTAGGCTGAGAAAATTGTGGCTGTTTACAAAGTGAAGGCTTCTTTGCCACCCTGGATCTGCTCTCTCTTCTTTTTTTTGTCCTCACATTTCCATGTTCTTACCACGACTTGGCAGTGTAGTTCATGGTACATTAGAGGAGGTCACATCATTTATTAAATATCCTGAGTGGCTGCTGTCCTATATACGGGTTTTAATGTCTGTTGATAAAGCTTGGTGAGTTCATGCAGTTTGGGATGATGCAAAAAAACCCTTTGGAATATATTTTTACTTTCTTATAGAGCTACTCCTTTTACCCAACCCCCAAGGCATCACTCTACTTTAGTTCAGAAGCTCCATCAACTAAGTTGTGGGAGGAAACTGCTTGAACTCTGTGAAGCCAACCAGTCTGAAGTGTGTTTCTTCAAACTGTTTATTTTACGTTGCAAAATAAAATCTGTGCTCTCATTTTGGAGGTGCAAGTTAGAGGATAGATTCAGATGCGCTCGTTTTTCTTCCATCGTGTTAAAAGAGCACACAGCAGGAGAAACTAACTTGAAAGATCTGTCAAGCCTTCCTCAGGGCAAAGACTGCTGTACAAATTGAGTTCCTGGAGCAAATTCTTTAGGTTGAATTTTTTTTTTTTTAGGCAATTTTGAGCATCTCGGACTTACTTGGTCTTCAAGCTTTCATTCCTCATGACTCAAAACTCATTATGGATCTAACTTCTGCTTATTTAGGTCTGTTGAGGAAGTCCTCTAGACTATTGTTCTGTTGATGATGGAATGTAATGAAAGACTTCAACTCTTCTCAAGTTTGGTACAAGCTGCTTAATTTTAAGTCCAGTAGCGGCCCATTTTTGGTTGCCCTGGCTGTCCTTAGGTACCTTCTAACTGTCCTCCTTTGTAACATGCAAGGACACTCGTTTCTGCAGCTTGTTTTTATTTCCTAGATCTTAAAAGAACAACTTTCAATGAACAAATGAAGCTTAAGAACCTGTAACATTTTAATGAAGCAGCAACCACATTCTTTGTAGTTGTCTCTTTTCAAGTCCAGGTTAGACTTCAAAGGTCTCACCTTTAGCAGGTACATGAAGACTTGTTCTCACTGTTGCTTTTTGGCAGGGCTGCAGTAGCAGGTAAACAACACTGTTTTGCACTGGATGGGAGGAATTGTCATAATGCATGCTTGAAGTAACTCCTAAGATGGAAACAAACGTTTCCATCCATAAATGTGTGGATCCACCAGGTAGTAAAGTTCTTCCCCACCCTGAAAAACACTTGCACTGTGGTTGCAGCCCCAGACTACCTCAGCTGGAATAACGTCTGTGCCGGGTTAGATGGTTTGGATGGCCCTTGGCTTCTCTGAATTATCATCCTGCAGCTGAAATTGGGCCTGCAGCTGCTTCGGCATCTGAGATCGCTTCCCAGCTGTCCTCTGTTTGGAAAGGTTTTGACAGGTTGCTAAGTCTGAAAAAAAAGCTCAGTGTGGTGTTGGCAGCACCACAGCTTCAGTTTTACTGGTGATAGATGCAACACCAGTGCTGGTAAATCATAGCCAGGCTGTGGTCCGCTTCTGGGGGATGAAGCTCGCTGCCGAAATCGAGGTTATTCAGTGGTTAAGATCCAAAACTGGTATCATGCTCTAAAACAATACACGGCCCTTTGTTTTAGCCTGGGTTTACTGGATGCAGCTCCAGTGCTCAGTGGTGGGGTTTTTTGTCATCTCTACCTGTTAGTCGTAACTGCACCTGCCAGAGTGCCTTCCCTCGTCGAGATGGTGATTGTGTGTGTGATGTTTTGGAACCACTTGCTCTCTCTGGTTTCTGCAGAAAAGCAAGTGCTTCTACATTAAGGAGATGCTGTGATCAAAGGCAGGGGATTGGGGGTAACTGTTGGGCTGCTGTGGTGATAGCTCAGGGCTTCGGCCGGTAGCACAGAGAGAACTCAAGGGTCTTGGCATCCTCCTAGCTGGGAATGCTGCAGGGACAGGTTTGGATGTCAGAGCAGTTCTGGCAGCCTTCTGTGTGACCATCTGTTTGCAGAGACCTGAGGGGCAGAGTGTGACTCGCAGGTGTCTAGTTGGGCTATATATACTCAACATCTAGGGCAAGAGCCCTTGTGCGCCTTTAGACTTGGTGCAGTCAGCGATCCTGGTGGTGTTGGCGTGTTAGAGCTCGTACTCCTGTTTGGGTTTCTTGCACCAAAATAGGTTCTTTGGGGTCTCTCAAAGCTTCAGGGTTGAGACTGAGAGTGTAGATGTTCCCCAGCACTGTCTTGAAACCAAACTCAAGTGTTCTCCTTGATCCACTCTTCCATAGCGTGTTCGAGCTGTAGTGTGAGGCGTGTTAGAGTAGGAAATACGCTTGCTAAGGAGGTGTTCTTAAATACACTTGTGCTGAAGCCCCATCTGTTAAATCTTCTCAAGCTCCTCTCTTACCGACTCTGACATTGAATGTAGTAATAGTTTGTGCCACTCAAGCAAACCAGCCTTAAAACAGTGTTTGGTGTCTTGGGTGTGTGGTATCCAACTGCGGCTTCTCTCAGACAAATGAAGATCAGGCTCCCTGTTAATAGCTTCGAGATAATTTTCAATTAAATGGAGTCAAGTCTTCCAAGGGATTTACCCTTGGATCAGTGCTCAACACCAGTGTCTGAGCTTCTCATAACTAACAGACTTGCCTGAGGCACTGGTGGCTAAATTTAGTTTTCTAGCAAGCTTGGTATGACCTTGTCTTCCAAGGACTTTCTTTACTTGTGTCCAAATCAAAACCTAAAGGCCACTTTGCCACAGTGAATATTGCTCGGAGGCTCGGTGATGGCAACAAGATTTTTTTATGTGTTGGCTGATGCTTCTGGTGCCACCACTGATGGTGATTTAACTCTATCTGACCGTGGGTCAAAAGGTCTCTGAGCGATCTGCTGGTACAAAGCCATCCTCACCGGTGGGTTATTAAGGCATCAAAGCCAGATGCAACTGGGTGCATAGAGCAGATTACTCAGTAATGAACATTTCTAATTGACAGCCACTCTGGAGCTTAGGGATTGAGGGCGGAAGTTGAATCAAAGCAGTTTCATACAGATGCAATTTCCTAACTATGTGAATGATGATGTTTGCCTTCAAGGTGATGTCTGCACAAAATTATGCGGTACTCCAGCTTCTGGGAGAAGTGTTTTTGCGTGTGAGACACCGCACAAAGGTAGATGGTTCTGGCACCCGCTCGATGGTGTGGGTTTGCCAAGTTGTACTTACCCTCCATGGTTGACTTCAGTAGCTTTTCACTACATCTGCTTCTAATGAAACACATCGTTCATCCTAGGAGAGTAATGAAGATGTCTTCGATGTGTAATAAGGTTTCTGGAGCTCTCCTGCCACCCTCGAAAAAATGCTGAAGTTCTCTGAAGTTGGTAGCGTGCTGCCAGCTGAAAAGAAGAAGCTGCTGCTGGGAAGTCAAACAGGATTTTCCAGTGTCTGCTGTGTTCACTGACATTTAGGAGCACAGCAAGTGGCGTGGGTTTTTCTGACTTGTGAAAGGAACTCTTTTGCAGGCGAGTGGGCAAACACCTTATTGTTCAGCATGGGCACAGCTTGGGACCGTTGTTTTATCTCCCTGACATTGACTGGGTGGTTATTGGCTGGTCTTTTGCTTGCTACGAGTGGCCACATGTTGGTTTATTTTTTGGAGGGCTGAAAGATTAGTTTGATTAAGGAACTGGGGCTGTTGAGTAATATGCTGAGTGAATTTTGGTAGGTGAGTGTGTGACCATGTCTACTGCTGTGTGTTTCTGGTCATTGCATCTTCAGCAGGGTTGAAAAACCTGGAGAAGGGTGGTCGAGTTGAAGGCAAAAGAGCAGGTGCCTGTCCTGAGGAGTTGGAAATGTCTGAAACACTGAGGGTCAGAAGGATTTCTTTAAAAAGTGGGCAACAAACTTCTGGGTCTTGTTCTAGGACTGTGTGAAAGCTGGTGATTTGGATGCATTGGGTTGGACAAACCCAGGGTCAGCAGGTCCATAAAATGAATGCTGGTAGGACTGAGTAGTTGTGTCCATGCCAACATAAGTAATCCAGTGGTTGTGGAATCTGGACCAGACTGCAGAAGGTCCCTGGAGCATCTGCCATCATCATGGACAAAAGAACAGGAGACCACTTCTTGTGTGAATTATTCCAACTTGATGAACCCTCTGCCTTTCCAAGTACTGGGGCAGTGTGGGGAGGCAATTTTTTTAAGAGCTCTGGAAGGTGGTTCATGGAACTTCAAGGATAGGGAAACCTTGAGCTGTTTCTCCACCTACAGTTACATGCCTACAGGTCTCCCACGCTGTACATATTCAAAGGAAATTTGCTGTATAACATACCACATGAAAGCATTTCAAGGTGGGCTAAGTAGAAACTGAAACCAGGCAAATAAAATTTAGAAATAAAGGATGAAGAAAAGAATTAAATGTGACATTCTCAGTATCTTTAAAAGGGAAAAAAAAAAATCTTGAAATTCCACCTTTTTATGCAGCAAATTAGAGGAGTTGATGATAATACTTCTCTTCAGCTTTCCGAGTGTGAGATCCCAACCAGCCTGGTGTTCCTTGCAGGTGCTGATCAGCTGATAGCCCAGAATGGGGCAGGGACAGCACTGAGTGAAGCATGCACACGTTCGTGCCCTATTCTGGGTCGTACTCATGATGTGAAGTATAAATAGTGATGATTGTGGCTCTTCCTTGGCACTGTTTTGCTTGTGCTTGTGTCATGGTTGACCAACTGTGGATTGCTTTTTTAGTGTCTTCATTTACTGATGCATGCCTGTTAAAAATCTACTCGTAATCAGAAACTGAACTATTAAACCAGTAGTGGGTTTAGAACATTTGAGGAGCTTGTTCATGTAGTTTTGTACCTAAATGTAAAACTTGGTGTTTCGATACCTTGCCTGTTATTGAAATGTCCTGCTGTGGTGAGTTAAAAGCTTGTGGTGGCAACTGCTGTGCCCAAAAGGGGAGGTTTTGGTCTTGCCTTTCCCATATGCTGCTGCTTGTCAAACCTGTTCCTGAGCTGCCCTAACTCTCTAACCTTGCACGAAGCAATCTGGCTATTGTTGGGTTGGTTTTTCTCCTGTTGCTATAATGAAGTAGACTTGTTAATGAGGGGTCTGATAAGCACAGTCAGCAGAGAAATCAGCAGGAATTCCTGCTGCAGCTCTTTGGTTGTTCTATCTCCTGGGTTTTCCTTCAAAGACACTGTTTCTTCCTGGTTCAAATTCTAAACTGCAAACATCTTCCTGGTTTTGGGGGCACATGTGGATTGTTGGTCTCTTCTAAGTGGGCTTCATGCGCAGAGGAGGAGAAATGGGAGCTTTCTGAATCTGCCAGGTAGGGGGGAAAAGGATCTCAAATATCTGTATTTGGGTTATTGGCTCATTCTTAGGTTTGAGGAGGAGTATCAGCTGAGCAGGCCAGTCTAAAGAGCATGAAATTCAGAATCTCTTAATGATGTAGTGAAGCAGTACAGTAAATGGGGGAATGTCAAGCAAGTCATCTTTTCTGGGAGAGGCAAGTACTCTGAGCTTGGTTACCCTTTCCTTCAAAAGCATGTGAAGGTTTGAAGAACCTCATCTTCAGGTGTCAAAGGGAACTTGCAAGAGAACTTCTTGGACTAACTGGGATTTTTTTCTTTTAAATATTATATGATGATCCAGGTTGGGATTGACACCTTGGGAGTATGAGCTCAACCGTGTCAAAGAAGATAAATGTCATTAAGGACTTTTTAGACTTGGGAGGGGTTTACCTCTTTTCCCAGAGGGACTGGAAACATTCCTTGGGTAGATGCTAGAAAAATATCAACAGTGACTGATGTAACCCATAAAGGGAGCCTTGGAAAAGAAGAAAACACAATAATTATCCACAATATGAGAAAAATGTGCCATGATGATGATAATACACAGCATGTGATCAAGGTGCTATGTGTTCTGGTGGAAGATGTGAGGGGAGCGAGTGCTGTCTAAAGACACTTAAGACAGACTGCAATTGGAGTGTTCCTTAAAGGCTCCTTTTGATAAGCTTGTGAGTTCAAAATCCCCCTTTTAAATATTTATCATGACTCTGTCTTTAATCAAGGTGGACAATCTGATTTGGTCCTTCTCTCTGAACTCATGGCATTGAGACTGTTACTGGGCACTGCTTTGTTGGGTATCTTAAAAAGCAGATGTTCACGTTAAGGTGTGTGGTTGTTTTTCCAGAGCCATCTTTCTTACAGGCTACTCTTTCTTGCAGCTTTTATCTAGGGAAAGGGGAGGGGAAGGTTAAGTTATATAAAAGTGAAAATAAAATACTCCTTGAGTGGGCTTTCCCAGTTAGAATTTCAAGCTTTGGAGACTGTATCAAGGTCAGGGTGTCAGGAGCAGAGGCTGGCCACTAAAGGATAGAATAGTTATCTTTGTGAGCATCCTCAGTGGGGCCATAATCTCTGTGCACTCAGGCTGAGGTGTCATTGAACCATGTCATAGGGACTAGTTGTTGGCTGCTGGAAACACGTGGCCCAGCTCTGTGTTTGGAATATTTCAAGTAGTGGCAGTGAAAACTTTGTGTAATGGAATTTCATAGAACTGTAGAATGGCTTGGGTAGGGAGGCACCTTTCAAGGTCTAGTCCAACCCTCCTGCAGTGAGCAGGAACACCTGCAACTAAAGTATGTTGCTTAAAGCCCCATCCAACCTCACCTGGAATGGTTCTAGGGATGGGGCATTGACCACCTCTCTGGACAACCTGGGTCAGGATCTCACCACCCTCAGTGTAAAAAAAAAAAAATAAATTCTTCCTTCTCTCTTGTCTAAATCTCCCTCTTTTAGGTTAAAACCATCACCCCTTGTTTTGTCTCAGCAGGCCCTGCTCAAAAGTCTGTCCCCATCTTTCTGACAGGCCCCTTGAAGTGCTGAAAGGCCACAAGAAGGTCTCCCCAGAGCCTTCTCTTCTCCAGGCTGAACAACCCCAACTCTCTCAGCCTGGCCTCCCCAGGAGTGGAGCAGAGAGGCAGGATCCCCTCCCTCAACCCACTTCTCAAGCTTGTGCAGGTGCCTCTGGAGGGAACTCATCCCTCAGGTGTGTCAACTCCAACACTCAGCTCAGTGTCATCAGCAAATGTGCTAAGGGTGTCTCAGCCCATGTCATTGATCAAGATACTTGTTCCAGTACAGACTCTGAAGGACCTTACTTGTCACTGATCACTTTCTGGACATTGAGCCATTGACCACTACCCTCTGGATGTGACCATCCAACCTAATTGTTGTCCACTCAACAGTCCACTCATCAAATCTATATCTTTCCAACTTGGAGAGAAGGAAGCTGGATAGGACCATGCCAAAGGCTTTACAAATGTCCAGGCAGATGACATCCAGTGTCAATCTGCAGTAATCCAGACTCTGTTCCAGATGAGTCAAAAGACTTCAAGAAGCTCATTCCATGATACTCATGTGTTGTGAGTAAACTGCCTCTGAACCTGCCCACACGTTTTCTGTGTTTTGTAGTCTTCTTGTCTTATTTGTGGCACTATTCCCTTCCCTTTCATCACAGAGACCATTGGCATCAGGTTTGAAGGCTTCAAATATGTTGCTGCTAATAAAATGTAGATTCCCTCTTCCATGTTAGAAGGTCCTGTGGGTTTCAGCAGCTCGCTGGGGCTATGAAACCTTCACACACAGTCAGATCACCATTAGGCCACTGGGTAACCCTACACGCTTTTGTTTGCTGGCTTCCTTTAGTAAAGTGAAAATGGAGATCTCGATCTGCTAGCAGCATTCTCCAGAAATGTGCAGGCTGCTTGTGGGTTAAGGGAATTGAGAAGAGAAACATCAGATGGGTTTTGCAAGCAGGCTTTTTTTTTTTTTTTAGGTTGTTGGGGGGTTTTTGGGTTTTTTTGTTTGGTGGGTTGTTTTTTTTATCTAGCCATCAGACAATAAATTTTCTGAACAGTGCCAGGGTAAAAGCTGACTCTTTTTTTCTTTCAGTTGAGTAGAATGAATGTAGATGTCAACTCTGGGCTGTGTTCATGGAGGAATTTGCAGATTACTGAGTCCAAGCAGGAGCTTTGCTTCAAGTGTGGTTGCTCAGGTGTTCTGCTCTCTGTCCAGCTCTTTTCCAGGTGTCAAATGTCTCTGTTTTAGTGAAAAAGCAGCAAAATCTACTCTGTGAGGTGTGACTTTCCCAGTTGATACTGCTAGCCTCCATGTTTTGAGGACAAGTGACCGCCAGATACAGATTGGGTCCTTTCTGCTTCACTGTTGCTCAGCTGTCCACTAGTCATAGGTTGCAATATCTACCAATACTTGTGAATAATTCAGCAGAACTATTTGCTAACTAGTTGGCTTTTTGTTTAGTCTATGCAATCAAAGTTAATCTCTTACTCTTGCCCTTCCAAGCAGTGCTTACTTCTTTGTAGCTGACATTAAAGGGTCAGCAGTGGGTTAGGTCAGGTCAACAAAACCTCTGGTGGATGGTACACTTTGGCCATGAGATTCGGGGAGTATCTGCTGGGGCTTACAGGAGGTGGGTTCAGAATGAGCAGGAGGGTGTTGTTTTTCAGGCAGCAAAGATGAGACTTGTTGAACTAGCCAAGGGCTATTGTGGCTACTAAAAGTTGGGGTGAGTTTGGAAAGGAACTGGATGTGCTTATGAAGATGCTGCACCAGCTGTTCCTCAACACCCCAAATCCCAAACTGACTTGGGAAGATGCTGAAATAAGAACTGCTGATGGTGGAGAAAGGGATGGAGAAGTTACATATGCTTACCACCTTCTCCTTTCCCAGATATCTGCTGTTTCAAGCTGAAGGTTAAGCTGACTGGAATATGTCCTTCAGTTCAGCTCTTTGGCTCTTGAAGGACAGGTCTTTAGATGTTTTGCTGCTGGCTGAGCTGTAGCTGTCAGTGGTTTCTGTAACTGTTAAGCAACCAGAGCAGGGTGGAGATGGAGGTGAGACGTTCTATCTGCTGTTGTCTCATTGAACTTCAAAACAAGGACTCGCTCCTTCTTCTTACCTTCATTTAACATGCAGCTGATGTTTACTGGACTTCCTGAATTGTCCTACCATTATCTTTATTACTCCAGAAGAACTATTCTGTGTGCACTGGCAGAATAGGAGAAGGATGTTTCCTGCTACAAACTCATCTCTTTAATGTTTTGAACCATTAGTCAGACTTTTCTTTGGGAGTTTGCTGGTTTGAAGTGAGGCTTTAACACCCAAAGATGCTCTTGCATCTGGTTTTACCCCAGCCCATGAAGATACTACCTGTGTAGTCTCTCAAAATGTTAATACCTCTTGAAAGCTTGAAACTGTCTTAATACTTTGCCGGTTGTTTTCACTGATCTTGTGTTGTTCCATCATCTGATGCTGTTGGGAGCCGTCTTAAGTATTTTGTGACATTGAAGGGTGTAAAGACTTTGGAGTAGGGTATCCATTAGGCTAGAAGATGATGTTTTAGGGGCCTATGGGCCTTCTCCAGTCAATGTGATGGTGTTTAGCTGAATATTGTGGCCTTCAAGGGCTGAACAGAAATGGTGCTTGTTGCCAGTGCGCTGAGAAGAGGTGGCTTTGCTGCTGCCCCCTCGAGCGATACAGAGGAGCGCGTCCCGAATACAATCATGTGGACATGTGGCCAGCTCCACACCTTTCATATTCTTCTGGTTTTGGCACTCTGTAAAATAAATAACTTTTCTTCCCAAAGCGAGTTGCCTGGCAGGAAGCAGAGAATCCTCATCTGTGTTACTTCTGTGTTGTCATTTGGAGCCAAGGTCTATGGACTTCAAGCTGAGATGTCTCCAAGCCTAAGGCCTTATGAGTGCCAGCCAGGAGATGCCACAGGAAATGGGCTGGGTGTCTGGAGGTGCTACTTAACCACAAAAATAAGTTAATTGACAAAAGCTAGAAAGGGACATGGTTACAGACTGCCTCTTTCATTGTCACTCTTCTTAGTAGCACCTCTTTCTGCCACCTTTGCCTTTCTTTCACGAAGGGAATGTGGTCCCCTGGGTTCTGCATAACAGCATTTCAGGGGGAGCCCAGCACCGTTCTCTACAGCTGGAGAAGGGGTGAAAACAGAGCTCTGCATTTGGAACCTCAGGTGCTCTCAAGATGTTGGAGTCCTGTCTATGTGAATGTGGGAGGAGTCATGTTTGCCATGCTGCAGGTGGAAAGATCTATTAGTTAATGTCTTATGTGGTGGGGATAGGGTTTTGTCCCTTGGCCTGGCCAGTAGGAAGTTTCAGAGACTAACACTGGGGATTTTCTCCTGTTACACTTTGACTCCTCTGTTACATGCCCATTGTCTTGTTCTTCAAGTGGAACGTGAATAATATCCAACCTCTGGTTTGAAGCTGAAGCTTAGGATGACATGAGATGATTTATTGACTTTTATTCCTAAAGTAAATCATTGTACAATGGAGCAGGTTATAAACAGCCTTCTGTTTAGCTTCCTTGTGTGGAGATGCCACCTCTTACAAGAGGTTGGTATTTATACAAAGAAACTGAGGTAATTTCTGGCCAATGAAGTAGTTTTGGATTTTTTTTATGTGCAACTGCTGTTTTTCTTTCTAACTGGGGCATGCTCAAACTGTTAAGAGTGAGTTTCACCAGGTCAAAGGGTGTTGAGCATTTAAATCTGGATTGTCATGTTAATGGGCTGCTCTTTGCCCAAGAGTGCTTTTAGGGTTGTGATGTCACATAACTAAAAAAAGCTGCAGTCCCTCTTTCAGGCGCTTGACTTCTCCCTTTCTTGTAGGGCTTAGTTTGTTACAAGTTTGGCTGGTTCTTCCTTGATGCAGCCTTTGACCCGGTCAGGTAACTCTGAAAAGCTTTAGTGTCAAGAAGAACAAAAGCTTCCATTAAATGCTTTGCAATAAACTTAATATCAGGGGATTTATTCAGCTCCTGAATGCCCTCTCATTTTCGAGGAATGGGTGTCACTCACCACTGGTGCACTGAAGCTGTCAAGCAGTGGGATGTGTTCCTCACCTGGTGGTTGGCTTCATTCAGGAGTTGGTGCTGAGTAATTGTAGGCAAGGATGAGTTAATGACAGTTATTGTGAGCTCCTTGAGACTTTTGAAGTCTTGTACAAGGTCCTTGAGCAATCCTTGTAGCTTCTTGAGGGCAGAGATCATGAATGACACTGGAAGAGTGTGTGTGTGACTTGAACTGGACTGACAACAAGCTTATGAAAGGACAGGGCAGAGGTAGACTAAATTCCTTTGTCCTTTGGTCAAAGTGGCGTCTCTTGGCTGTGTGGTGATGGTGACTTCAGTCTGTCTTGCACTTGATGTTAGAGGGAGCAAAAATGCTCCACAGGGTACAGGGTTTCCTTCTGCTGTACTCAGGGTAGAGTGACTTTTTTTTTCCCCACTGTGCATTTACTGGATGAACTTTAAAGGTCCTTTCCAACCCAAAGTATTCTATTCTATACACCTCTCCTGTGAGGCCAGGCTGAGAGAGTTGGGGTTGTTCAGCCTGGAGAAGGTTCCAGGGAGACCTTCCAGTGGCCTTCCAATGTCTGAAGGGGGCCTAAAAGAAAGCTGGGGAGGGGCTTTTTACAAGGGCTTGTAGTGACAGGATAGTGATGGCTTCAAGCTGGAAGAGGGAAGATTTAGAGTAGAAATTAGGAAGAAGTTCTTCACTCTGAGAGTGGTGAGACATTGGAACAGGTTGCCCATGTAAGTTGTGGATGCTCCATCACTGGCTGTGTTCAAGACCAGGTTGGATGGGGCTTTGAGCAACGTGGTCTATTGGGAGGTATCCCTGCTCATGTCATGGGGATTGGAATTAGATGATCTTTAAGGTCCCTTTCAAACCAAACCAGTATACACTTATCAACCTCTCAAATTGCTTGTTCTATATGGACCCTTCAACTTCTATCCTTGCTGTAGTAGCTAGGAAATAAGGATTAAAAAAAAATCTATTTTAGGCATAGACTTTGAATGCCTGTTAAGTACTGGTGGCTTATGGCCCATGTCAGAGCATCCCATGTAAAGGAGCCTAGCTTCAGCATGTCAAAAGGACCTGTCTTCCAGATGATGGTGAGAGCTTCTCAGAACTTAACTTTGCTTTTTAAAACTTTATTTTTGTTAGAACAACCCACATATTTTCTTCTAAAGGATGTTAAATGCTCAAATTTTGAATGTGGCATGTCAGAGGTCACCCTGGGCAGAATTTTCCTTAAATAATTTCATTTTGGTTCAACCTCAGAAGTTGCTTCTATGGATGGTTGCCTTAAGTCTTCCTAAAAACGTCCTTTCTTTTCCAGACCCACTACAGATATGACTGCCTGGCTGCTCTGCTGTTCCCGTGCCCCACCACTTGCTGCCCTCTGATTTCTGACAACAAATGCAAAAAAGTGAGTGGTGAGTATCACATGCCTTCAGTATTCTGGAGCCACTTAATGTGCAACTCAAACATTCTTTCTTAAAAAAACCCCAAAACAATCACATATAAGGGAAGACACTATAAAAATCCAGTAACTTAGAACAAGGGTACGTGAAATATCAGTCAAGCTAAGGATGCTTAGGGACTCAAATGCAAGTTGTTCAGAGAAAATTGGGGTAGGATTCAAGTCAGGGAGAGTCTGAAGTCTTTTGTGGTGAACTAAAGCTTCCCCAAAAGTGCTTTAACTTGGTTATTGGGAAGAGAGTTGATGGTTAAATGATGGTTATGGTCAAACAGATGATGATGGTCAAAAAACCCAAGTGTTTTGATTTGAGAAGTGATGACCTTGAGCAGTGCAAGTCTCTGGCAGGAAACTGGCCCTTGATTTCCCTTTCTGGACTTCCAAACAAAAATTATAAATATAGTGACAAACTATTTGTGTTCAAATGCAGAACGAGTGATACCAACAAAGCAGTTGAAGCATTTTGTTTAGGGCCCTTTGGGAATATTGCTTCTACTTCTGGACAAAATGATGTGACCAAACAAATATCTTTTGTAAATTGTAATTTCCCTTCTGTGTGTAAAAAGTTTTATGAGCTCTTGTGTTTTGGTAATTTCAGCAGGGGGTGGTGGTGCAGGTGGGTGGGCAATGGTTTCATGCTTCCAGACTAGAGGAGAAATCTGGCTTCAGTTTTGTGTGATAAAGTGTCTCAAGTGTTTTGTGTTTGGGGTTTTGTTGTTGTTTTTTGGTTGGTTGGTTTTCCTTTGGTGGTGGTGCTGGTTGTTGTGGGTTTTTTTTTTCTTCAGTGCTGGTAGTAGGAGTGCCATTAATTGTTTGAAAAGTCTTCAGTTAGAGCAATCCAGACTGGTCCTGTACTGTGCTTTTGATACCCCATATGAGTCCAGCAGAGACTGGAGTCAGCTGACAGTGCTTCATTTCATATTGTTTTGATTTAAAGGTAAGCCCCTGAAGTCTGAACATTGTTGCTGAGGTGTTGTGGAGGGTTTTCTTTGTGTCTGAAGTCCCTGGCTTGTTGCTCTTCCTCCTGCCTGTAAGGTGTCTGGGATCTTGGGGATAGTTTTATTTTTTTAATGAGATCAACCTATTTCCATGGGGGTTTGGGATCAGCATGGGCTTTTTCACTCGGGCAAAGTGTCTACCAGGCTCACAGTGTCTGATTCGTTCCTCTCTTCCTTTAAATTCCTTTAAAATTCAAGTCCTTTATATTCACTATTTAAAGAAGCTCTGGTTTTCATGTGTTGTGACTTCATGACCCATGTCATTGGTTGTTCAAGGAGTGTTTCAGCTGCATGTTCCCTGCCTCAGGATCCACAAGCAGAGGAGTGCTGGCCTGACCATGTCCCTCAGCACCACATCTCCATGGCTTGGAATCCCCTTCAGGGATGGGGACTCCACCAGTGCCCTGGGCAGCCTGGGCCAGGCCTTGACAGCCCTTGTGGGGAAGAAATTGTTCCTCAGGTCCAACCTAAACCTCCCCTGCTGCATCTTGAGGCCAGTTCCTCTTGTCCTGGCACTTCTTCCTTGGGAGAAGAGACCAACCCCACCTGGCTCCAACCTCCTGTCAGGGAGTTGTGGAGAGCGAGAAGGTCTCCCCTAAGCCCTCATTTCTCCAGGCTGAACAACCCCAGGTCCCTCAGCTGCTCCTCACCAGACTTGTGCTCTAGACCCTTCCCCAGCTTTGTTGTCCTTTTCTGGATATGCTTCAGCACCTCCAGTAGATCCAGTGTGTAGTGGTATGGGACAGACCTGGACCAATGGCGGCTTGCACAGGAGAATGCCATGCTATCTAAGCAATTGGGGTTGACTGCAGAGGGAACTCCTCCAGGCTGGAGGAAGCTGGTTGGAACCAAACTCTTGGTACCTGTGTCAAAACAAGCAAGACAATGGTGAAAGCAGTAGGTACCTCTGCTGTTCTATGGCTGTATATTGAAAGTGGTCCTGATGATGTGAGGTAGCTAAAATATCCTTCTGTACGCGAAGCTTTCTGGTTGTATTAGTCATCCATCAGGCTTCTGGATTATTTAAGTGCTGAAGCTCTTCTCAAAGAACAGCAATATCTATTTGGAGAAAGGTACATAATGTGACGTGCAATTCCAGTATGTTAGAGCTATGCTGCTCGAGATGTTTTCAGGAACACTGTCTCTTCTGTTGTGGGACTTGATGAGTCGTAAAGCCTCTGTCAAAGCTCTGTAATCTCACAAGGCTTCTAGTTGCTTTTAGGGACTTGAATGATGATGCCCTTGGAGCTCCTTCTCAGCTTTTTCCAGGAGATCACATCTCCTGTTTAGTGCAGCATAGCTTCAGCTGTTGGATGTTGGTCTCCACGTATAGATAAATCCTGAGGAAAGGGGGACAGTGACCAAAAAAGTTGCATTAAGGAAAAATGCTCTTCCACTAGGCATGGGGGACCCCCAACCCAATTAGTTGATGACCAAAACCAGGGGTGTAGATGTGATGCTGAGGGACATGGTTTAGTGGTGCCCTGGCAGTGCCAGGTTAACTTGAACTTGATGTTCTTAAAGGTGTCTTCCAGCCTTTCTAGGATGCTATCTTCTAGACATCTTCAACTTTGTACTGACTTGATCTTAGTCTGAAAGCCCTTGGAGCTGAGCTGGTCCATTTTTAAGCTGTAATTCACTTGTCTCTGCTGTTTACAGAAAATCTGGAGGACAGCTGCTACCTTGAAGGTTTATTATATATAGTACAGCATGATTATATTCTCATAAACAGAGAACTCAAATCTCATTGGCTTTCCTGGTGCGTATAGGTTCACTCCATTGTATTCCACCTCAAAAATTAAACGTGGGGTTTCACGCTGTGTTTTGAGATGCCTAAATTGGCAAGACACTTGTTCTTCATTCTGCAGCCTGGCTTTTATGTAACTCATTATTTTTGCTCGACTGTTGCAGCAAAGTCTGTTTCCTCTAGCAACAGCCACCAGATGTTTAGCTGAACAAGTCTTAATTCTTTCAAATTGACTTGTAAGAAATGTGTGAAGGCGAAGATGGGGGCGGAACGATTGTATGTCAACGTGATTTTCAGTTCCTTGCTTAAAAAAACAGTGCAAGCTTTGCGGTTTCATTCGAGCGACAAGGGATCCTTGATTTTTGTGGTTAGGCTGTGGGGCCTTTTCCATGTTGGGTGTTTTTTTTCATGTTTCTATAAATGTGGTGGTGGGGAAGGGGGGGATGGCATCTAGCTGTCTGATGAAAATTAGCATTACTTGGGCAAATAGCACTGCATGGATGAAGTCTGTCTAGTGGATATGCCCCTGATCTGATCCTGCTGCTTGTCAGCCAGGCTTCTTACCTACCTGTAGGTTCTGGGATCAACCCTTGTGCTTTGTTAGACTCAATTTCGTATTTCTGTGGGAAAGACTCCTGGCTCATTTTTTTTCAGCTGGGTGGAGTTGCCCCAGTGTTTTACTGAGGGATGTGGGGTGATTAGTCCTGATGGTGGCTGCTGGAAGGTCCAAGCAGCTCTTGTCTCTGAGACATCCTCATTCTAGGACCCTGAGTAGGTCTGTCCTTCCAGGACTTTGTTGCATGGGAGGAGACCACACAGGGACTCTTCTGCTGGGGCACGTGATCTGGTACCTGGATTGTTGGGTCTGTTTTCTCCTCTGGGTCTGCAGAGATGAGAGAAATCGAAGCAGAGCTGTACCACTGCCCTTTTGCACAAGGATCTCTTGCTCCAGATCCCATTGTACTTCCCCTTGTGCAGTTTGGACACAGGTGTATGTGCTGGACATCCAAGGTGGCTGTGATGGTGATCTTCTGGCTGGACCTTCAGTCAGTCTCTGAACAGCATGGTTGGTGCAGGTACAATGCAGCTTTTAAGAAGCTGAATGCATGAAAAGCTGTGTTGGTAATCTCTAAGAATACATATATTCATCTTTAACTGGGGATACTGGTGTCAGGTGTGTACCCAAGAAGTATGAACTGGATACAGGAGTGCAGTTCTGCAAATGGCTTCAAGTTTTCCAAGGTCAAAGTATCTGATAGTTTAGGTTGGAGAAGGTTCTGCTGGAGATACTTACCCAGTGTTAGAAAAGCTTCAGGATGTGGCATGAGTGCTCCAGCCTTCACAATGAGGGATGTTGGTACATGTCAGCCTTTGGTTTTGGTGCTTTCTTCACCAATTCCAGATGCTTAAGCAATATCAAAATATTCTTGGAAGGCAAGAGGTAACTCACACATCCTTTTCCTCTAGTAAAATACAGCTCTGGTACTGGAAGTAGTACCTCAAACTCCTTTCCCTCGCACTGCTGACATCAGGTCTGTGTTTTCAGTAATTCTCTGAACTGGGGGGTTGGTGTCATTACAGCAAGACCTTGCCAGAATGAGCTTCTGGGCCACCTGCTCACTGGGTTTTCCCACATTTCCCAGCCGTTGTCATTCTTGCCCAACAAGTCCCCACTTGCTAACCCCTTTTCAAAATTCTCCCAAATGATTTTTTTTTTTTTTTTTTTGCTTACTAAATATCTGTGAGGTTTGAAAATTGGTGTTTCCTCTCCTGTTTTTCTCTTCTGGTGGGATGGAGGAGGGAGGTTGTTCCAAAAACATGTGGTGGAAGATGTGGCCACAGAGTGAAAGCTGTTGTTACTGCACTTCACATAGATGAAAGCCTTTATGTCTTGGCATTCTACAGTTACACAGGAGATGAAAAGAGCTACTGGAAAGTACTGAACAAAGCAGAACTCCTCGAATATGTGCATTTATTTTAAGGTGTTAAAAGAATCATAAATATCCAGTTGTTTGCACGTGTCTTGTCTGTTCATTTGATGAAACAATAGTGTGTGTGACAACCTGCTGTGATGAACAATATCATCTACTTGTACCTTTCCTCGGGCTGTCTGAGGGGGTTTTTTTAACCTCAGTAGGGATGCAGCTCGGGAACATGATTGAAAGCTGTACAGGTCTGGAGTTGGCTCACTGGGAAGTCAAACAAGTGCTGGAGCTGGTCAAATAGACTTGAAGGTCCTTCATCCAAATGCCCTCATCTTCCATTGAAGATGCTTTTTAGGGTAGATAGTTGTTGAACGGGACAAACATCCAATGTGTCCATACCAGGCAGGGCTGTTCTGGTGACCTAGGGACAACCCATCTCTTCTAACCAATTCATCTCAGGCTCCTTCAGCTCCCATGAGAAACCTAAAGCCTGGCTTTGACTCACACTCTCTCCTTGCTGGTACCTAGGACTTGGCAGAGTGGGAAGCTGGGAACAGGCAAGGTCAAAGTGAGGTGGGTGGGACTAGAGAGGTGGTGGTAGCTTGGGCACTGCTCTGCCTGACCCATCTCTGGGGACACAGGTATAAATCCATCTCCTAACCAGTGCCAGGCTTGGGAGTACTGGGACTCAGTGCTTCACACTGCTTGTCTGTCCTGGATTGTAGCACACCAGTGTGCTGCTGGTACCATTTGTGAGGGTGTCCTGTGCCTTACAGGCAGGCTGTTGTCCTGTAGTTGAAGAGCAGTGACCCTGATCTACAGCTGCAGACTCTGGGAGGCTCCTTTGGGCTTGAATTGCCTCGTCTTTGCTTAACTTCAGTTTTTTAGCTTGTCTCAGCCTGGCTGCTGAACTATTAAGGCTGCTGTAGTCCGGACTAATCATGGTCTGTGAAGTCCCTGGGGATGGGGTGAAGGAGCCTGAACTGCTCTGTGATGTGGAAGATCAAGCTATAGGAAGATAAACCGTGCCTGGCTGCAGAGGGTTTCCTTGGATTGTGATAAGTCCAGAGGTAAATGCCCTATTGGCTCACTTCTCAGCTTTTGGAGGTTTTTCACCTTGAACCCTCTTACTGTGCTACAGCACCTGCAGTTGGTTGAATATTAAGCACATCACTGTGTATCTGAGCTGCTATAAGATCTGCAGCAGAGTACATATGGAGCTTTGACTCGCACCCAAACTCCGTGGTTGTGCTGTTGTAAATAGATCTGTGAAAGCTGTTTCTTCACTGTGTGGGGATGCTTAGTCTCAGTGGTGGCTTTCATGGGGAAGAAACCCACCACTGTGATATGGTATGTGTCTGATCACCACCTAGATCAGGTGTAAGCTGCTTTTTTTATATGTATGCATGAATTGAAGACAGTTGTACAGTATAACTGGTCTTAAAACAACCAAAACCCTGCTGCTACCACAATAATCCAAGGAGTAAGTCCTTCAAAAGGCCCTAAAATCTTAATATTTTTCTCACCTTGTCCTGGGGCATGTCCTGCAGAGGTATGATGGCCAGACCACCATGATTGAGAGTTTGTTTTCCATCTTCATCTGCTGGGAAGTCCAACTTTTTAGAATATCCTTTAGCAGATTTACAACTGTCCTCAGTGTCCTTCTCAACTTTCTTCTCCAGGCGAGTAGGAACTGTATCTGTACAGTTTTCTTGGCAAAACAGTATTTTTCCAGATCTTCTTCTCTTGCATGTCAATGGAAATGTTACTTTGTAAAAGAAAAGACTTTTCTGATGTATGATATCTGTTAGCCTTGCTGAAACCACATCATGTCCACTTTTTTTCTGGCATGTTGTCTTCAGGGACATGGTGCTGCTCCTGATGAATCTCAAATGAGCTCTGAAGGTTGCAGCTGCAAAAAGAATCCCAGCATGGTGGGGGTTGGAAGGGACATCTGGACATCATCTGATCTAACCCCCCTGTTCCAGCAGGGTCACCCAGAGCAGGGGAGCCCAGGATCACATTGTCCAGGCAGATTTGGAATTTTTCCAGAGAAAGGAGACCTGACCCAGGCTGCCCAGAGAGGTTGTGGAGTCTCTATCACCCTTGAATTTTGGTTTTGAGAGATCTTTAGTCTTCTCTCTGAAGTGACACTGATTTTTAAGTTGTTATAGTATGGGAAATAGAACAGCATGGAGCTTCACTTACAGCTGCTTCTGTTCCCATTCTTCCTGAAACCTTCATGGGGGTTGGAACTACATGATCTTTAAGGTCCCTTCCAACCCAAGCCATTCTATGTTTTAGGTACTCGTAGCCAGCTTCATTTGGAAATACCTAAGTACCATCTCTCCCTGCCCTTTTGAATAGTCAGGAAGCTTATACGGTGTGTTTATTTTCTATATGAAAAGCAGCAGTAAAGCTGGCTGGTGCTGTGTGCTCTGGAAGGAAGGTTGTGCCTGTCAGGACATCTTGGCTGAGCTATAAATCCTTACAATTTGCCCCAAGGGCTTTTGAATTCTCATCCTGTAGTAGAGGGAGTGAATGGCTTCGATAGCGTGGTTTCAGTGTCTGCCTAATCTGGTATCTAATAAGATGATGTGAAGCTTTCCTTGTGGGCAGGGATGAGTGACTCCTTCCCCCGTGTGCGTTCTCTTGCTGCAGTACTGAGCTTGGGCTTCATTGCTTTCCTCTGTAAGGGAAGGCACTTGGATCAGTCTCCTCTGGCTTTGTCATAAATAGCCAGAGAAATTTCGGCTCGTTGGATTCTTTCTCAAATGGGACTGAAACACATGAATGGGTTTGTAGCTGGCAAACAGGGATACCAACACTGCCAAGGCCAACGCATACATCCACTTCCTTGAAGAGTGGAGCAAAAGACTTCTTTTTGTTAGCCATAAGATTTCACTCTTGCTCATACTAGGTGGTATTTATCATTTTTAGTGGTATGTGCCTTGCCCTTCCTTCCTAATAGATTGCTGGACTGCAAGTCAGTGGCAGATCTGTTTGTTTTGGCCCAAGATTTGCTTTATGGAGATGTCTCAAGTTTACAGCAGAGGAACCCAAGCCAGGAGCTGTGTGAGGCCCTTAACACAAGGGAAAGGACAGAAGTAGGAAAAGTTGTCATGTAAAATTACCTCTTGGAAACATCTCTTCATCCGGTTTCCCCTGCCAGCTTGTGTGATGTTTCCTGAAGGTGACGTTACCCCCATCACACACAGTCTGCAAGGAACAAGTGTTCAAATCTCAGTTGTTGCTTGAAGCTGAAGGTGCTATGGGGTTGGCCAATGAGTATCCTCAGTCTGAGTGTTGAGTAACTTCAGTGGTGATCCCCTTTTGGCATTAGAGAGTTAAAATGTGAGTGGAAGTAACAAAGGACACCATAACTTGACAGAAAGGTAGCTGAGGTGGTCGCTTCCTACCTCAGTACTGCTTCTTGAACTGAGAAACAAGCGTCACACAGTCGGACAGTGCCGAGATGCAGATAAAGGCTTAATGTCACAACCTTAGGACATCAGTGTCCCCGACTCTGTCTGTGATTATGAAAATAAACATGCCACAGAAGCTGGGTATGGCCTTGGAGGGGTAGTTTGTGGCTGGAAATGGGGCTGCTGAATAAGGTGCAGGGTCACCAAGTGGCATTACTGTGTGGGACTGTGGCTGGGCTCTCGTTGTGGGAGAGAGGGGAGATGACACTGTTGCTGTCCACCTTCAGGCTGCCTTTCTGTGGAGGCTGAGGACTTTTTCATTGGTACACAGGGATTTTGTGGATGGGGGGGGGGGATTTAATGCACTTGATGGTGCATAAAGGCAAATGGATGGGTGCAGTCAAAAGAAACCTCCAGAGCTTATCTTGAGACTCTCACTAAGAAACCAGAGAATATTTCTCACCATCTCTTGCTTTGCTTATGCCACCCAGATGTGTCACAGAACCATAAAATGGTGTGGGTTGAAAGGGATCTTAAAGATCATCTCATTCCAACTCCCCTGCCATAGCAGGGACACCTCCCAGTAGACCAGGTTGTGCAAGGCCCAAGGTCTTGAACACAAGCCAGTGATGGAGCATCCACAGCTTCCCTGGGCAACCTGCACCAGTGTCTCGCCACTTAACTCAACAAGAGCTTCTTCCTAATTTCTAATCTAAGTCTTCCCTTTTCCAGCTTGAAGCCATTACCCCTCATCCTGTCACTACAAGCCCTTATAAAAAGTCCCTCACCAGCTTTCTTTTAGGCCCCTTTCCAGATACTGGAAGGCTGCATAAGGTCTCCCCAGAGCCTTTCCTTCTCCAGGCTGAACAACCCCAAGTCTCTCAGCCTGGCCTCCCAGCAGAGGGGTTCCAGCCCTCACATCATCTTTGTGGCCTCGTCTAGCCCTGCTCCAACAGGTCCATGTCCTCCTTGTGTTGGGGGTCCAGAGCTAGATGCAGTACTCTCCACGACTAGAGAATTTTCAAGTGCACTGAATGGTTTTACATCTCCTGATGCTGCTCTACCTGACGTAGCACATGGACCTCACCTCAGCAAGTGATGTGGGAGACTTTTACGTCCTGTGAAGCACAGGTAGAAAAATGATGGGTGTGGGCTGCTGCTTCCTAATAAATCTGGAACAAACTGAAACACCCATTCAGCTCATGAAGACTTCTAAGGCCCTGTCCACTTGCTGCCTTCAGATCTGAGGAAGAAAAAAAAGCCCACAAAACCAACCAACAACAGAAACCTTCAAATATTACCCCTCTTTCAAGCTGTGCTGCTTGCTCTCTGGAGTATCGATGGCTCCTGCTTGGCTTTCCAGTGCAGGCTGGTGATGTTTCTGTGCCATATAGAAGAAATAACTGGGCACAAACATCGCCTTTCTGTGAAATCTTGGTGTTATCACACCTAATGACTCTGCTGAGGAAGTGCAGGTTTTATGGAGCTCCTGATGTTTGTGTGGGTGGAGCTGATCTCACTGCTTTGTGGCCACAGAATGAAACCAGTAACCAAGCCTGTACCTTGCACTGTGGAGGGAGTAGCTCCTAGCTGCCAGCAGAAGGAGCAGTGACCTTTGGTTTGTTTAGAAATAAATATAAAATAGGAGAAAGAGATGGGATAATTTCACAAAGCTGTCAGAGCTTCTACACATCTTCTAACCCTCCTGAAAAAGGGAATCTTAAACCTTTTCCTTGCTTTCTGGGGTTTGTTCTTTAACTGCCATAGGGATTGTGCCTTGTGGGATTGGTGGGGAGTTTTTGGACAGCTTGGTTTGGGGGCTGTAGCAGCTTTGAGACTTGTTTAGGCTGAAGTGACCTATTTATTAAGCCCAAACAAGCAGGATTTACCACTCGTGAGTCTTGGTTCTTACCTTCCCAGCTACCTTGGGCTCTTT
This sequence comes from Megaceryle maxima, assembly GCA_024605025.1. NCBI lineage: Eukaryota > Metazoa > Chordata > Aves > Coraciiformes > Cerylidae > Megaceryle > Megaceryle maxima. Next base: position 23,840 of record JANHGN010024838.1, read on the forward strand.
AACCTCTGCAGGTGGTTGCTATGTTGGTCACCCCTGTTTGACAGCAGTTTGCTTCCAGATAGACAGCACATGAAAGGCTGGGGGAGGTTTCTCTCTGTCTGTAGGTCTCAGGTACATAGTTTCCTCTTGGAGACATTGTTTGGTTGCAAGTGAAATATGTAGGTAATGTCAGTTGAGTTCCTGCCAAATGTCTAATTAGATGAAGTGACAAGTGTGGAACTGATCCACTGTCATCTGACTGCCAGAAAAGGCAATATCTTCAAGTAAGGAGAAGGTGAAATTCAGGTATTAAAATGAGAACATACACATTAAATCACCATGTATCAAGTTTTCTCATGTTTTCTCTTCGTACACCACACATCTTCTTTTGATGTCACCGTTACCCTTTATTTTTCTGAAGAGATGATGATATTCCACCTCCCCACCTCTTACATCATTCCTGGGTTTCCCTTTTATTAACCATCTCTTACAAAGGAGTTTCTGGTGATGAGCAACCTGGAGACAGGGGCCAAGTCAAGTCTCTTAGGCAACATCAAGAGTCTGTAGGAGGGAGTGACATGGTCTTGGCAGGGTTGTCTGCATCCCCATCTTTAGTGGGGTGTATGGGCTTGGCCTGCTACTCCAGGTCTTAAGGTTTAGATACACAGTGTGACTTTTACCCACCTAAACTGTTGTTCTTGGTCCTCTTCCCTTAGAGATTTCTCTCTTTGCTCGCTCTTCTCATGAGGCTTGGTGATGGTGAAGAATACTTTCTTCACCACCTTCTTCACCAACTGCTTTTTACAACAAGTGAGTGAAAGCTACTTCTTGGGAGATCCCAGTTAGACACAAGAGGAAAATGTTTCAGAAGACAGTCAACTATTGGAATAATCTCCCTGGAGAAGTGGTGGAGACCCCAGGATGGGTCACTTCTAAGATTTGTCTGGACAGGGTGCAGGGGCCATCTTGTCTAGGCCACATTTTTGCCAAGAAGGGTTGGACCATCTGATCCTTGAGGTCCCTTCCAACTTGTTTCTCTATGGTTTTTCCAGTTTCTGTGATGCTGAGCATGTCCCCACAGCAGGATCTGAACGCTTATGGTCTCTTACTGGCCAAACTGGCTTTTGGTAATGGCTGGTATTCACCCCTGGTGGAGGAGACACCAAAGCTGGGATGAATCTTGCTTGATTTATGGTGTGTTTTGCACTGAATTAGGTACTTGACTTTCTGAAGGCACCTATTTCTGTTGCTCCTCATAACTTCATTCCTTTTGGGTGGCAGTGGTATTTTCTGCAAGGCTTTGCTGCTTTTTGTGGTGGACGCTTGGACACAGCAAGAGCCCTTACACCCATATTTTGGTCTCAGTGCTGTCAGAGGCCAGATTAGTCTTATGTCTCCTGAGGCATCAGGTGTGATTTCTCAGCAGCATCAACATGATGTTTTACACTTATAGGACACAGCACATGTTTTCTCCCTTGGGGCTTGGTGTCCTCATGATCTGAAGCAACAAAGAAACTATTCTGCTTGTTCATCCTCAGCTCTGAGGCACCACGGGTGCTGGTGAGATGGAGGACAGGCAACCTTTTCCCATCAGGCAGCCAAAAGCCAAGTCTGGGGACTTGGAGCTTTTCTCAAGTCAGGCTACAGAGTGCCTGTGTCTGAATCCCACCTCATTCCCGTTTCATAATGAAACTTTTTTTTCAATAATGGGTGGTACTGGATGCAAATCATCTTCCACATGTACATGATGAGTGCTTGTGTTCATCTTGATCCATGGATAACTGCTTCTCAGCATCTCAATTAAGTTAGGGCTGCCTGTCATCTCCAGCTGGGTTTCACTAACACAGCTTCTAACTACCTACCCCTTGCTGTTCAGGGGTCTTTTGTTTTCTTTGACCTTGTCTCTTTCAGTTTGCAGGGACTTCTCTTCTAGCAAGAGGTTCATCCCCATCCCACACGCACACCCTACAAGAGCCATGTTTGCTCAGAACTCACTACTTGCGTTCCTTTTGGAGAGCAGAAAAAAAACACTGCATGGTTTGGATGGTGCAAAAGGGTTTTGTTTTGTGTTTGACCACCAGTTTTGCCAGTCTTCTCAAACTCTCTGAGCCTGCCTGTGATTTGACCTCCAGGCTAATTTTCCTTGCCAGGCAGATAAAACCTTTGTAGACTATTGGGGTGTATCTGTGTTAAATTAGGTTATAAATCTGCAAAAGCGATGTTGCTGCTGGTGATCCAAGCCCACTCCAGATCCCAAGCTATGGTGGTGATCTTGTGGAGGACTTTGCTCTTCACCGATACTGGTAACTGCAAAATTGTGCCTCAACCACCCTGCATGCACCTGAATCTGCCTGATGTGGGTTATTCCTTGAAGATGCATGTGGCTGTCTAGAAGTCATCTCTTCTCTGGTAGGGTTTACCCTCTTCAAATCTGAAAGGAAGAGGGTGGGGTAGGTATATCTGCAGCTTTTTTTTTTGCTGTTGAGTAACCTGATATTTTAAGATGGAGGAAAAAAAGTACAGATGCATATGATGTCTGGATATCAGAAGAGAACATCTGCAGGGTTCTCTTCCTGACCCAGTTTTAATGTAGACCCTTTGCTACAACTAGTTTATCTTGTTTACTCTGTAGCATCCTCACAAATACCTATTTCTGGTGGAACCTGATCTTACATGGCCTTATGCAGTCTATTTTACAAGGAGAGGTGGTATCCTAAATGTCCTGCTTCGTGACAGTCTTTGAGAAGCCTTTCACAGAATGGTGGGGGCTGGAAGGAACCTCTGGAGATCTTGTCCAACCCTGCCCTCCTCTAGCAGGGTCACCCAGAGTAGATTGGCCAGGATCACATCCAGCCATTCAAACCCGGTGTTCTAAAGCTGGGGTCAGTTATCTCTAGGGTTGGTTGTGGTGATATCAGGAGGTGGATCTCAAAAACATTATCATTGTGGTGGTTCCCTCTTGGGGCAGGGGTTGCATGACTCATGAGGCCATGGCATTGGGGCTGGTGCTGTGTGGACAGCTGCATGTGGGCTGACAAGCAGGCCATTGGCGATCTGTCAGGCTTTTCTGGGTCTGACTTCTGCAGCAAACCTCAGAAGATAGGGAGGTGGGGAGCTGATCTGGCAGTTGCTCTTCAGGCTTTTCTCTTCCCAGCCTGAAAAAAACCAAAACAATATGCAGAGCTCAGGTTTCATTTAGGGTTTTGTTGTTGTTGTTGTTGTGTTTGGTTTGGTTTTTTTTATTTTATCCAAGCATTCAACTGTTTATTGAGCTGTTCCTGCATAATTCAACTCTTTGTAAAGAGCACTCACCCTCTTTTCCTGACAGATGATGGTCTGTATCACTTTTTTTATGCATATAGAAATATGAATCCATGGCCTGTGTTTGGCTGAGCTCCAGTGGGGAGAAGTTGGTGAATTTAGCTTGTATCACACAAACCACTTCCCTGAAAAACAGGCTGTTCTTTGTTTTGACTCCCTTCATGTGGAAAAACTGAGCTTGTGTAGAGAGCAAAGTTCACAAATTACTCTTTTGTATCACTTTTGGTGAAACAAATCAACAAAGACTCTGTTGGATAAGTAACTTGACAACGCATTTAGTTGGAGATCATACAATTAATGTGCTTCAGCACATTCACAAAGTCTTTGAGGAAAAAAGACTTCATGGAAGTTCACTTGCCTAGGATGGCAAACAGTCTGAATTCATCTGGGTCACCCTTTCTGCAAGAGCTGTGTAACTGTAGTATGTCAGCCTGACAATGCTGTGCGTTCATGAGTAAGGAATGAGTGTAGTGATCCACAGTTGTCCATCCATCTCCCTTCCCAGCATTTTAGACTTAAATACCATTTATGAGCCTCATCTTGTCAGGCATTTTTTTTCTGCCTGTGAAGCCCTGAACAAAACTGCCCAAGCCGCAGCTGAAATCCTTGGGTCAAATGATTCAACAATGAACCAACTCAGAATGTTTAAAAGGCATCTGTAGCATTCAAGGTTGGAAAGAATCTCCCAAGTGTGGACATCTGATGTGACATGCACCTGCTTGCTGGCTTTGTCACTGCTGTTACCAGCTTTAAACTTCAACAGAGAATTCTGACCTACTTTTTTTGATATTTTTTTTTTCCCCCCGTTGTTTTGCACAACATTGAGGACACTGAAACCAGGTCAGTGTAGTGCTGGTTGGGAAAGCAGCGATAAAGGCTGCTCTTCTCTGTGTGGAGGTACTAGTGGGATCCAGGCAGGTGGTCAAAACACAGTCCTGTAATAGAATGCTTAGTAGGGGAGTATCTCCTGGTAGAAGACCATCTTAAATAACAAGAAAGCTTTTGAATGGGAGAGAAAAAGGAAAAAAAAAAAAAAAAGGAAAAAGAAGTCTTATGTCTGAGAGGAGAAATCATTCAGTTTCTTGGGGCTTATAGTGATAGGATGAGGGGTGATGGCTTCAGACTGGAAGAGGGGAGTTCTTCACTCTGACAGTGATGGAGACACTGGCACAGTTTGCACGGGTAAGCTGTGGATGCTTCATCACTTCCTGTGTTCAGGACCACACCGGATGGGGCTTTGAGCAACCTGGTCTATTGGGAGGTGTCCCTGCCCATGTCAAGGGGGTTGGAACTAGATAATCTTTAAGATCCCTTCCAACCCAAACCATTCTATGATTCTGCATCCTCCTTTCCTACTAGCTTGTGTTGATAGACAACCACCAGAGAAAAATCCTTTTCCCAATCAGACCAAGATAGGATATTTGGTTACCTGTTTGTTTGTTTGTTTTTTCTTCTTAGGAACATGTTAGATCTCATCACTCATTTCCTCATCAGCAGAACAGCAACTTTGCCAGAATTTAGTAAGAGGGTGGCTTTGGAAACAGAAATTTTTGCTGGGGCCAGTTGGAAGGTAGCATTGGACAAGTGGAATGTCATGGGAGGGAAGAGATGAGGCAGCGGAATAAAAAGACATGAAGGGATCTGAAGCTAATGGAGATGTGTCCATGTAGAAGAGCAAAGCTGTAAGTGGAAGGTTTACTAATCACATTTTAATAAGGGAAGAGCATTGTCGCCTCAGAAGCTGTTATGGTGAAGCTGAGGATGCAAAGCCATCACGTCCCTCTAAACTTAAGGGTGTAAGCTAATAAAATGAGTTGGCAGATGCTGAGAATGTGAGTGGACACATCATATATGTCCTGGTTTCAAAATACTCCTTATCTCCCTTCTGGCTGCTGTTCCATAGAGTGAACCGTTTGTCCCAGTCTGTGGCAAAGTGAGTGAAGTTTTCTGCTGCTGAAGGCTCTACTTTCTACACAGGCTTAGGGTGGAAGCTGGTGATCTCATATCTGTATGTTCATAATGTGTCATTTGAGAGCCCTGGAGGATTTTATAGTCTTTGAAGTCCTGTGGGAAGGAGCAGATCTTGTCTGGAAAGCACTCTCCAGATCAAGAGACACACCAAAAGTATACCTAGACATGTGGGGTAGATGGTGGAAAAATCCAGTGAGAAGTCACGTGCCTTGTCCTAAAGCAATAATCTTGGGGTTGCTGGGTGAAATTCAGTTTCTGTTTCTGTAGAGAGGGGCTTTCTTGAAGGTCTCTTCTTAAAAGAAGATAAAAGGAATTGGAGGGCTGAGTTACTTCTGCTGTTAGGGTGATGATCCATCTGTCAAGTGTGTTCAGATTGATTTCCAGCATTTTTTTTAACTCTTTCATGAACCAAAACCATACACAGACCTGCATCAGGGCTGCTTGGTTTGATTTGAAGAAAATGAGGATTCATTTGCAGTTTCAGTTTGGGCAGACTTTCTGAAATCGTGTAACAAACCCAGACTTTGACACCTCTTGTTCTGATCTTGGAAGGGTCTCCAGAATATCTCAAGTAGGTCAAAGACATCTTCAGTGCTGGGAAAGTGAACTTTTCCTTTGAGGGGTAGGAATAAAGTTTGTTTTGGCAGCTTCACACCAGCCTCTTGTTTATGTTGTCCTTTATTACTTGTGCTTTCAAACTGAAGCACTTCTGTCTCTGCCATAACAGGTGCTTGGTAAGTGATGGTGGCTTGAGAAATGACAGAATGACAGAAATCAGAGGGTTGTAATCTGTGGTGCACAGACTTGTTGGAGGCCTGTAGCTTGTGGTGTTCCCCAGGGGTTAGTGTTGGGTCCTGTCTTGTTCAATAACCTGGATGAAGGGACAGGGTAGACTCCCAGCAAGTTTAGAGCAAACTTGGGAGGAGCAGCTGACACACCAGAGCTGTGCTGTCACTTAGTGAGACTTGTACAGGATGGAGAGCTGGGCAGAGGAACCTCATGAAGTTCAATAAGGGCCCTGTTCATGAAGTTCAGTACAGGGTCCTGTACCTGGGGATGAATAACCCCTGCGTGACTACAGGTGAGGGGCTGACCTGCTCAGAAGCAGCTCTCCAGTGAAGGACCTGGGAGTTCTAGGGGGACAACAAGTTCACCACAAGCCAGCGATGGGCCCTCAGGGCTGAGAAGGCAAATGGTCACCTGGGGTGCATGAAGATTATGGCCAACAGGTCAAGGGAGGTTCTTTTCCTCCTCTACTCTGCCCTAGGGAGGCCATCTCTGGAGTTTTGGGTCCAGTTCTGGGCTCCCCAGTTCAAGCGAGACAAGGAACTACCAGAGAGAGTCCAGGGGAGGCTATGAGGATGATTAGGGCACTGGAGCATCTCTGTACTAAGGAAAGGCTGAGAGCCCTGAAGCTGTTTTGCTGGAGAAGAGCAGCCTGAGAGGGAAGTTGATCACTAGCTAAAGGGCCCCAGGGAGGCAAGAGGATGGGACCCATTTCTTGTCAGTGGTGCCCAGCAATGGGCACAAACTGGAATCCAGGAGGTTCCTTCCATCTGACCAGGGGGAGAAAATTCTTTGCTGTGAGGGTGACAGAGCCTGGCCCAGGCTGCTGAGAGAGTTTGTGGAGACTTCTTATCTGGAGAGATTCCAAACACTCCTGGACAGTGTGACTCTGCTGGAGCAGGGGGATTGGACTAGATGTTCTGCAGAGATCCTTTCCAACACCCACCATGCTGGGATTTGGGGATGGACCTTCATTCAAGCCAGACTGCACTACAGTTCAAAACCCAAACAGCAGCTGCCTTCCATACCATCCAGAAGCTGGTTTGCAGTTCTATTGATGGACGTGAGGTCATGACTTTGATCTTGAGTCTTAAGGGTTTTTAAGTGTGTAGGATTCAAAGTTGTTTGTTTGGTGTTTTTACTCACCAAACTGTGCTTTAAGTAATTTCCTTTCAAGCCTCTATCTTTCATGAAATAACTGTTCCTGTGTCTCCAACTGCTTGGTAGTGAAATGACTCCTGGAACAGGACTGAGTCACCAGTAGGGAAATATCTTCATGCAGAGCTTTATTGAAACACAAGTAACTTTCAGAAGCAATCTTGCTGAGTGGGTGGAAAGGTAGGAAGGGAAATCGTTATGAAAAAAATTTGAATCATTGCAGGAAATAGTCCTGGCCTTCTGAGTAGTCTTTAAATATTAATGCAGCTGACTTCAAAACACAGGCTGGTCTTCATTCTTCTGCCACTTCTCTTTCAAAGCCAAGCGCTCTGATAGTCCTCAAAAGCCCTCTCTGATGCTGTATTTACTGCAGTTGTTTTTAGTGTGTGGTGACAGTAGTGAAAAATCATGGGGCTCTTCAATGTACTGACAGCTGGGGTCTCCTTGTGGGGTTGGCTGTCATAAAGAGGTTATTGAATGCTTGCTTCACTTGTTCTTTGCTGATCCGAATTCCTGTTTGCAGGAGGCTTTCAGCCGAGAGGGTGTTTTGTGTTTGCAGACTGTCAGGCATGACCTTTCCATCCTTCTCTCTGGGGAGGCCTTGTACAGATGGGGAACAGGGGGAGGACGGAGGCGTAGCAGTTCATAAGTGTTAATGTCTTACTTTGCTAGCCAGAAAATGTGTGGTGGAGCTCTGTACTTAATCTGAGAAGAGTTGGAGAGTTGCTTGTCCCACCTGAGATGCACTGAATGAGGTGGTGAAGGTGTCAAACTAAGCTGTACGTAACTCTGTCCTATCTTGGTACATGAGGCTTGAGTCTGGAGGAGGTGAAAGGTGTTTCAAGGCACAGCAGTGCTTGTGCTTACAGGAGGCTTCAGCAGCCCTTAGAGGAGTGATGCCATCAAGCACTGATGGAGCACCACCTGGCCTGAGATAGCAAAGGTCAAAGCAAGCTCATAACAACTGCTTGAAATGCTTTTGATTGTGTCCCCCTATGTTTTGGTGGCTCCATGCAGATTTTGCTTGCTGCTTTCAGGGTTTGTAGCCCCTCTTCTAGGTCATCCTTCATAGCTGCATCTCAGAGCTGTGCTGCCCTTTGTGTCTCTCACGATTCTGTGCGCTGGTTTTTCCCAAGTGTGAACTGGGCAGAGTCGGTGCTTTTGCTGGCTGGAGGCTTCTTTCTGTTACCCTTTTGTGAGGTTTGTAGTTATTCCTACAGACAACAACTGTTGGGTGGATTTTCCAGCCTTGATGTGAATAATGACATTGATCTCCAGGGCCAACAAATCCTCCACTTTTCTGAAGTGCTACTTTTTTTTTATTCATAGAATTCCTCTGTTCTGCTCATTTTCCTTAGTGATCCAGCCCAAGAAGCCCATCATCATCCTTATGTTTGAGTTCTGCTCGTCAATAAACATCCTTAGTTTCAATGACTGTCCTTTCTTTCATCTTGTTTGTTTTGAAGCAAGTCTTTCCTCCCAGGACAGGTTGGGGTGGGATCCAGGCCAAGTGCTTTGCTGATAGCTGATAGTGTGTTGTCATTGCTCCTGCAAGCCGGTTTCCCAAAGCAAATACAACTGTGTCGACTTAAACAGCTTGGAGAAGCAGTGCTGGCTCACCCCCTCTACCTTGAATGCTTCACCTGAAAGTGTGTTGAGATGTCCTCTGTGAAAAACCAGTTCAACCTGTTTGCCCATAGGGGAGGCTTCCTGCTTATCCATATTCAGTTTTAAGTAATAAATCTTGAATTCATTTGAGGTAAAGCTCGGTGCTGCTAAATGTTGAATTTTTGGTCTGGGAACATCTCCAATTCTTCTGGTTCTAGCTGGGCCAGCGGTTCTTAATTGTGACTGGCCTTTCACACATGATTTAGTACCACAGTGGGAGCTAGAGACTGTAGCTTCTGCATTGGTATGGCCAAACTGGTATATGGATGCAAATACTGTGGTTCTCAGATGACCTAGTGACTTTCAGACCTCCTGGATTTGCTGCAAATAGGTCCTATAACTTTTTCTGAGGAAATCCACCTGTATGCAGAGAGATAATGAGAATCCATCTGCTTTTCACCCTAGAAAAGAGGGCTGCTGAGTCATGAGGGAGGTAGAATATCCTGTGGGTTGTAACTTGTATGATCAGGTCAGCACTAAACCATGTCCCTCAGCACCACATCTCCACGGCTTTGGAACCCCTCTAGGGATGGGGACTCCACCAGTGCCCTGGACAGCCTGGGCCAGGCCTTGACAACCCTTGTGGAGTTCTGGAAATGGACTGTGCAGTGACACAGAACTGGAAATGGGTAGAAAAGGTCAGAGTTGTGCTAAAGACTAGCTCAATATTCAGAAACTGGAATTTCTAACTAATTGCTACCTGCACTTTCTGAATCCAGCATAAATGACTTCTGCTGTGTGTACAGAAGCCTTAGGCCAACTCAAAAGTTTCCAGAAATATGAGTATACCACTACTGAAGGCTGGGGGAAGTGTTCTGTGCCACTGTTTTGGGGATGGGTAATAATTCTTGGATAACTGGAAGCCACTTGGTTAGCAGGCTGGTTAACTTCACCCTCACCCAATTCCATGAGAACATGTGGGGGTTTTTTTCCAGTGTGATCTGTGTGTTTGATAGAAGCTTTCAAGAAACTTCTGGCTTTTGAAAATAACCTTGTTTTGGCTACTAATTTTGGTCACCTCTAAGACAGCAGTTTCAATCAGCCAATCTATCTAAGGTCAACTTTAAAAGGTGTAAAATAAAGAAGAATTTGGCTTCCAAAGTGCTTCGATAATTTCTTCTCTTCACACTTTTCACTTTCCCACTTATTTTTGTCTGGTGTTTGTGTAATACTTTGTTTCCTTCTCACTTCACATGCTTATAGACTTCACACTTCACAGTCAATTTAAAAACAGGACATGGTCATCTTTGCAGTTTCCACCTGATTTGCTGGTGTAAATGGAGTTTCTTTTCGTAGTACACACAGCGTGAGTCCTGGTAATTCCAGCAGCAGGCAGTGGATGGGCAGCACTTGCATCTCTTCGTGACGTTGGGGCTTTTTATCAGCAAATTGTTAAGAAAAATGTAAACTTCCAATGTAACTTTATTTTCTTGAGGGCCAGGAAAGTTCTGGGTGTGGGTCCTGTTGTACGCTTCTTGATTGGCATTTGAAAATAATGCTTTTTATTTCATGTGTCATTTTTTTCTTTTCCCCAGGTAAGAAACCAAAAGCAACCTACTTTTTATTGAGTTCACAAGAACATAATCGAGCCCTTGGTACATTATCAAGATGCATTAAGAAACTGGATCCAGTGCCAAAAGATCTCCAGGTGTTTCCATGACTCCCCAGGACCCTGACTCGGATACTTTGGGATATATATTTCTGTTCTGAGGAGAAGAGCACGGACTCCACCTCCTTTCCGCCAGCTTGCTGACGGGACATATTTGACTAAGATCATGGACCATCCTAATAGGGAAAAGGATGAAAGGCAGCGGACGACGAAAGGGATGCCAGGAAGGAGCGGGCACGGTTCTCGACCGAGCTCATCGGCGTCTTCTGGCGTTCTTATGGTGGGACCCAACTTCAGAGTGGGCAAGAAGATTGGGTGTGGGAACTTTGGCGAACTCAGACTAGGTAAGAAGTAACTGTTTTAGTGGCATTATCCAGATTAGTTTTTCACCACTGGAATATAAATGCATAAAAAACCCATACCGTGGCTTGAGAAATGTATGTGCTTGTTTTGTTTCCCAAGCATTGAGCTGCCTTTACCTGAAGCTTCTGACTCAGAAGACATTAACTGTTAGAGTGATTTTGATTTGCATAAAGTCAAAGTGAATACACTGGACAGGCCAAAGATGCAAATTTTGAACAATCACAACAATGAAGACTGTTCTCAGCACAAAATGTCTTGCCTAAGGTGGAAGAAAAATAAAGAAATCTTCATAACTGCCTGTATTGCTAAACTTTGCTCTCAATTCCTTGTTCATAATCTAGAACCCCCTATTAAAGTAACAGGTGAGACACATTCCTAGTGCTTGGCCATATCTTCTCCAACCCATGCTCCTCACTAACCTCGGTGCCCTCATTTTAGCCCCATCGCCTGCTCCCTGGTCTGTCGCCTGTGTTTACCCCACTGGCTGGTGAAGGGCAGGATCTGCCATCTGGCTTCTGCCTCTCAGCAGTTGAACTGGCCCCCTGTGATTTTATTTTTTTTTTGTGGTTTATTGGTCTTCTAACCACATGTCTTGCAGCTGGTCGCCCAAACAGATGGTCTATGCTGATGCATCGTTTGATTTTTAAATGAGGTGGGGGAAGCAGACAGTGTTTTTCATTCCACACCCCTGACCTCCCAATATGTCATTTTGGGGTGATTGCTGGAGATCAGAAAACACCTTGTGGTGGTCTACATCCTATATTAAAGCAGTTGTGTTGTTTCTCTTCTTGCATCTTGAGGGTGCTCAAGAGAGGTTGGCTGACATAAACAGCATTTGCCCCAAATTTGGTGTGGATTTAGAATTGAAATTAAAATAACTTGTGTCAGGCATAAGGGATTATAAATCCATCAAGAAATTGCTTCAAGTAGTCAAAGGGTTGTAACATGCAATTTCTGATGGTAGATTCTGTCTCAGAATCTCCGTGATCTTAGCTTAGTATACATAATCCTTCATGCTAAGGTTTGCTTATTGCATCTCCACAACGGGCCCCTTCTCCACAGAGTGAAGATTCATCAGCTTGCTTATGATCCATCTCAGTAAACAGGGAGTTTGGTTTCAGCAGGATATCAGAGAAGGTTTATTGATTTGCAGGAGCAGAGATAAGGCTCCAAAGGTGGAGAGAAACCAAGGGCAGGGAGAGCAACTCCCACCTTCATAAACATAATTGGCAGCTGAATATAAGTTTGGATCCATGACATGAAGAGTTTCATTTGTGTTTCCAAAGGCCCCCTAACAAGAAACATCATGGTGGCAAGACCTCCATGGAGATGTTGAATTGCTTCATGATCCAAGCTTTGCTTTGAGGTACAGCAGCTGTAGTGGATCCCTGCAGGTATTCAGCTGGTGCCCAAATGCTGATCCTCTACCTGTGGTGGTTCTTTTTCACATTTCTTGGTATTTTAGCAGTGCTGGATTTCTCACTGGTGTGTTGTTTCAAAACACAGGCTTTAGAGTATAGGTCTCACTTCTGAAAAGTGAGAAAAATCAGTTTTAACTATGGAAAAAAGCATCACCCATTAATTGAGTGGCTCTGTTTTTTCACTACGCTGGTAAATGTTTTGCTACTGTCAGTTAAAGTAGCACGCTCATTATTTCTCTCAGACAGCATTTGGGCAATGAGCCATACATCCTGATAACAGCAATCAGGTGTCGGGTGCTTATGGAAACTATGTCACTGTTGGGTTTTGCCAGTCCCTGCAGCTTTAAGAACCCCCTGTTTGCTCAAATAGCAGCTTTTTCCATCGTAGGGATGCGATGCTAATTATTGCTGGGGGGAAGGAGAAGCAGTGTGTCTGAAATGCAGGCAGACAAGTCTCTGCAAACAGTCTTGTCCCATGAAGATGAACAATGTGCCCACTACTTTTTGCCTTTTTCATGTGGTTTTGGAGAATTTCAGCCCCAGCAAAAGCTTTTCAGGATACAGGAAGAGCAAAGTCACGTGCTGATAAACAAGGGGGAAAAAAATTTTTTTCCAATTCCCTGGAGAATTTCCCTTTTTTTCAGGTGTTCAAGCCACTCTTGTGTCACAATCCAGCATCAGACAGAGGACTGGTTGTTGAGGGAGGAGATGACTTGTACGTACAGAAGCTGTTTTCTGCAAATAGCAGGCTTAGGATTGGTTTGGTTTTTTTTTTCTTTCTGCAAATACAGATAGCCCCAGGGATACTACTTTTTTTTTTTTTTTTAAACATGTGGAGGCAGCCCAGTTAAATTCCAGCCCACGAATGAGATGAAATGGGAAGAGGAATGAAAAACACAGCATTTGGCCCAGAGTAATAACATGAAACAGGGTTAACTGATGGCTCTTTCCTCAGATGGGCTGCAGCTGAGGTGGTCTGTAAAAGCTTTGGTTTCAAAAGCAGCTCAGCCTACTCACAGGGGTATGGTGCCAGCAGAGGGTGGGGAATCTTGCTTGTCCTCCCTGGGCTGGACTCTGGTCACTTAAAGGGATTCATTGTGCTCAGTTTTGGGCTTCTCACTCCCAGAAGGACATTGAGAGGCTGGAGCATGGCCACAGAAGGGCAAGGATGCTGGGGAAGGGTCTAGAGCACAAGTCTGGTGAGGAGCAAGCTAGAGACTGGGGCTTGTTCGGCCTGGAGAAAAGGAGGCTCGGGGGAGACCACTTCAATCTCCACAACTCCCTGACAGGAGGTTGGAGCCAGGTGGAGTCGCCTCTTCTCCCAAGGAACAAGTACCAGGACAAGAGGAAATGGCCTCAAGTTGCAGCAGGGGAGGTTTAGGTTGGACCTGAGAAACAATTTGTTCCCCACAAGGATTGTCAAGGCCTGGCCCAGGGCACTGTTGGAGTCCCCATCCCTGGAGGGGTTTCCAAGCCATGGAGATGTGGTGCTGAGGGACCTGGTTTAGTGGTGCCCTGGCAGGGCTGGGTTAATGGTTGGACTCTATCTGAAAGGTCTTTTTCAACCTTAAACACTTTTCTGACTCTAACACTTTTCTGATTGGCAGTGCCTTTTGTGCACTGCCAATCCCTGTTGTGCAACTCCTGGTTATTTGCCAAGTCAATTCTCCTGCTACCTTGCCAGCCTGAAGTTTTGTAGTGTGACTCCTGTTGTTATGAGGTCCCACATCTCCACCCTGAGCTGATAGGAGAACCAGCATTACATCAGCCAGCCAGAGAAATTATCTTGCTGACCTATAAAATCTTGTGATATCAGTAGCTGCTCACTGCTCAGGAAAAATGATATTTAATCTCTTAAATCTAGTGCTGTGACAAAGCTGTAAACTTCACTGTGGAGAAGATACCACTGGTTCAGCCTACGAACCACCTCCTTATATCAGCTCACAGAATTAATTATTTCTTGTATGTGCCCAAACTCCTGAACCATGAGCCTTGTTAGGGCTAAATAAGCCTCTTCTAATGTTTCATTTTCCCTGGTGTTTGGCATGCTGACTTAGTAAAGCAATTAAATAGGTACTAACATCAAATGATTACAGTTTTTGGTAGGTTGGAGGGCTTTCTAAAATAAGCCTTAAGTTATGGATAGACCAGAAAGCAGAGCCCAAAACTTCTTGGTCTGATGAAACATGATCTGGCATTTTCAAACCAGTGTCTTCAGTTATCATTTAAAAATGACTTTTAATGCAACTTTTTTCCCTGGTTGGAGGGGAAACCAAAATATTATGAGGGCCAAATTCTATATGTTGCTTGTATCCTCCCTTGATAGGCTACTGCACCATTTTTGGAGAAGTCTTTGAGTTCTCATGTGTTGCCCAAAGACATTGTGTGGTGTCCAGAAGTCAGGTATCAGTGTGGTTCGCACAGATATCTCGTGAAGATTCAGCACAGCTCAAGGGCGAGCCCCAAACTAGAAGAGACGTTGCTTATTTGTATGTTGCAGTCAGAGCTGGGAGGGTGCCACTCAAAGGTAAGACCCCCTCAGCTGCAGTCTGAAGCCAGGAGCTCTGCTTTAAAACAACTAAAACAATAAATAAAGATAGATCTAATAACATCTGCTTACCAAATAAAATCATCATGTGACCATTGGAATAGACTAATGCTAGATCTGGAGGATGTGGGCAAGAGTAGATCCCACGTAGGATCTACACTGAGCCATTATTCAGAGACACATGCTCTGGGAGGGACAGCAAATCTGGCACTACAGCATTGCTGTGAACTCATGTCTCAGCTGCCCGCAGGAGCTGGTGTCTGTGCAGGTGCCATGGTGTCTGGGGTGAGCTCTGCTTGGTCTTTAGGATGACTAGTTGGGTATTTTTTCCATTAGCCAGCTGTGATTTGCCATCAGAGTGGTGTCTATGTAGCAACAAGAGTCAAAGCATTTTTGATTTGTGTCCAGGAGAAGCTTGTACTTGTGGCTCTTTGACCTGTGGGAATAGCTGATCAGTCTGGGCTCCTCTTCCTGGTCTGCAATCTATCCATATGTTCAACATGTCTTTCTGCCAGGGCTTGAGAAATCTGCCCGGTTGGGTTTCCCACGTGAACATTGGTGACTTAATGCATCACTTCTCATTTAGAATATGTAGTTCATAATTGTCAGTGGATCTACCCAAAAGTGAGGCATGAACTTAATCGCTGCTCTGTCAAATGCTTTGCCTGAACTTGAAAGGCTTTTGTTAGCACAGTTCCATCATGTCAGCTGTCTTATGGCTCTTTTGTCTTACTGAGATAAGATGCAGCTTCTATTCATGGCTTGTTTTGCTGTGCAGGTTCTCTCTCTCTGTGAGCAGCACTTGCATTGACTCTTCCATTTTTATACCAGTCCTGCCTTGGAGGAGGAGGAAGAAGACTCTGTGATGCCTTGGACAGCATAATAGCAAAACCAAGGGGTAGATCTCGGAGATTTGGGGAAATACATCCAAAGTACCTTGAGATGCAGCTTTAGGAAGGGTTTGGAGTTCAGAAGCTGGACCTGTTTACACCCTGTTATGTGCAGAGTCTCCCTGTGGCACATGCTTGGAAGGGGATGAACTGGAGGATTAATTAATTCATTTGCCTTTGACTGGTAGCCCCATATCTCAAGCTTGTGTTTTGCTAATCCCAGTTGTTTGAGGAATTTCATTGCCAAAATGATCTCCTACCTAGTCCTTGGCCTTATGAACTAGACCGTAATAGGCTGAATTATGGCTCCACATATGTGGAGGGTGTTGGCAATGTCCATCTCTGCCTTGAAATGAGCCTGGAAGAGTCTGGTTTCCCCAGTATCCTCATCCTACACTGGTGGGAAAGCACAGGTGTTGGTACAAGGTCTGTGGGTCATCACTCCTTGGATGGGCTTAGACAATTATATGTTGAGCACCAGAACTACCTTGAAATTGTGCATCTTCAAGCTGATGATGGATGTTGTGGCATCTATAAGGGAGGGTATTTCCATGCCTCTTTCCTTGGATTTTTTTTTTCCCCCCCTGTTTAAAGCATCTTTCTTGTCTATCTGGGCTGGAGATTCCCTTAGTCTGGCTTAAACTGAGTATCTTGATATGAGTTCAGTCAGTGAGAGAAGGGGAGATGTCAGGGGTGAGCTGCAGCTGGAGCTGCCCATACAGCTAATTTAAAAAGTTAAATGGTTTGAATTGGAAGGGACCTTAAAGATCATCTAGTTCAAAACCCCTGCCATGGGCAGGGACATCTTCAACTAGACCAGGTTGCTCAAAGCCCCATCCAGCCTGATCTTGAACACATCCAGTGTTGGGGCATCTACAACCTCCCTGGGCAATCTGTTCCAGTGTCTCACCACCCTCAGATGATGTGACTTCAAAAACCACCTTTCTACCCTTCATTTCCAGCCTGGGCATAGATTTTTATTAAAAGATCTAAAGAAATAGATTTAGAGAAGCCTGCATTGCAAGGGTTAACACTGGAGCTCACCTTACACATCTGCTTGCAGAAGACACTTCCTTGAGTGCTATTTAACTTCACATTTAAATGCCTGCCCTGGTTTAAGCAGCATTGCCAGTTACCAGAACAGGTTGAAGCTTTCCATAATTGAATTTTTCTTTTTTTTTTTTTTTTTTTAACTTGCTGATGGATTCTTAAAGTAATGTGCTTCCTGTGGGACCTGGACTGGGAATGCTCCAGCTGGAATTTGGCATCCAGAACTATGCCAAGCACTCTAGTGGGGAAGGTAGCAAAAGGAATTAAATGCAGAAAATATTAAGTAAAATAAATTTCCCCTGATATTTCCAGATTTAAACATGACTGTTTGTCTTCATTTATCTTCATAATGCTTTTATTTTTATTTTTTTATTAATCTTTAATTGAAGTCTTCCAGTACTGTTGCGTATGCAAAGGAGGCCACAGTGTATTTTTAATGGTGTCGTGTAGGTGTGCTAGAGCTGCTCCAAGTCCCACCTGCTCTGAAGAATGTCCCTCCCCATCCTGGACATCCTCAGTCGCTGTTCTGTTCTAAGCATCAATAACCATCACAGGAACTGGAAAATAAATGTGTAATAGAGCCAAGTAAAGCTGATGCTACAAAGAAGTGCTTCCATTGTAGGTTGCTACTGAATCCTGGAGCTACAGTCCCAGTGCTTGCAGAGATAAGTGGAAAAGGTCAATGCTTCCTTGGATAAAACCCTGGGGAGCTTTGTGCAGTGGAGGCCACCCTCAAAGGATACGGTGGAACTAGAGGAAGTCAGAAAGGTGGCAGAGATGTTAGGATGAGGGGGCAGATCAGGTACAAGGACAGCCTGAGCATCCTTCCCTCTCTTCCAGGAGGGTTTGCTGTCAGTCATGAGCAAGGTGGAGAAGGGGAAGGGGGAGTGATTGCTCAAATTACCCAGCAGGGGAACTGGAGGACATTGAGCCATATGATAACTGGCAGCTTCAGAACACATGGAGAGATTCTCCTTGATATGTGTAGCTGTATGTCTCTGCCACAGATTGCTGAGGCCAAGGGCTCGGTTCAAGCACCAGTTTCCTGGAGGAACAGTTCATCTCCGGCTGTGGCAAGCACAGCTACCAGCTCTGGCTGGAAGTTGTAGGGTTACAGTGTCCCAGCTGCTAGCCTGCTTACCCTTGTCCCCTACTATCAGACTAGACATTGTTCCATGTTTTGGATTTAGTGACCCTCCCTGTAGACCACAGGATAAAACTGTTCCCTGACCAGCAGCTTCAAGACACTTCTGAAAGAAACAAATCTCTGACTTCACATTTTTTGCTCCCCCAGACTTTTTTGGCATGATGCAGATAATGAAACCTAATGTGTCTAGGATTCCTCCTCAAATGTCCATGTCAAACATAAGTGCTACCATGAAACACGATTACCTGATGCTGGGTGGAAATAGGGTTTGCCTGCCTTGGTCAACTGCTGCAATGTATTATTTTGAAGCTTCTTAAAGGCAGGGGAGCTGGGAAAAGGCAGCTCTTTGCTATTGGAGACACTCTTGTGCATCATGTCTGTAGCTGCAAGTGTTGAATGTGTAACTTAAAGATGTTTTTTCTTCTTCATAGGTAAAAATCTCTACACCAATGAATATGTAGCGATCAAACTGGTAAGTAGAAGCTTCAGGTGTTCTTAAATGACTTGTATGTTACAAATTTAATCAAAAAGCGGCTTTCTAGAATCACAGAATGGTTTGGGCTTGAAGGATCATCTAGTTCCTTCTTGGGGCCACTTTCCACTAGAGTAGGTTGCTCAAAGCCCTGTCCAATCTGACCTTGAGCATTTCCAGGGATGACACATCTACCACCTCTCTGGGCAATGGTTAGTCTCACCACCCTCACAATGAGGCTCTTTAGAGCCTTACTTCTCCCTAGATGGGCTGTTGGCAGAGTGTTTGGTTAGGAGTATGGCACTGTGCAGCCTCCTGCTCCATGGTTTTGGAGTTGGGAGGCAGGAAAGGAGGTGTTCTAGTGGCTAAAATTCCCTTGAGGGAGAACAGCACAGCTTAGGCTGGGACAATCCTGAGAGACTGCAGATAGACCAGGCAAAACAAGACCTAATTCAGCAACATTCAGGTTTTTCTCTCTCTGGTTTGGGTGGCTGAGGATATATAACCACAGCATCTTCTGAATGATTTTCTCCTTTTATATGACCGAACAGTAAAAATGAATCAAGTTGACTCAACAAAGCATTGCAGGAGTTGTGTTAAAACCCCTAAGCCCCGGCAGTAATGAACTTCAGCAGCTGTGCAAGTGGTTCTATTCTCATCTCTCTTCTCATCCAGGATGACAATCTCAGTACCAGTTAGCAGGTTATTTTCTTCCCTGCTGCCCATGTAGCCCCTTAAGGGTGCACTCAGTGAGAGCTTCCATGTTTCTTACACCTTGTCCAGCAAGTGATCCAGGTAAAAAAATCTCCTTCAGGGCACAAAGGCACTGTGATCAACGGTGGGTTGAAGTAGGAGTCTAGGGGATGGGAAAACTCTTGAACTTGTGGCGCTTCTGCTTTTATAAACTCACAGCCCAGTAGTTTGTGTCTATACCTTAGCTCTTCCTATCTGTAAATTAAGACTTTCACTATTCTCTTGGGTTTTTTTAAGTTTGATGTCTTTGGCTGATGTGCTCCTTTCTCGGCCGCCTGCTCTTTAATCACCAATCCAAAGCCTAGAGCTGGAAGGTAAAGGTGTAACACAAATTTGATAGTCACAGCAGACATGCCTGGTTGCCCAGCCAATGTTTTCTGGCAAAATGGCAGGAGTCATTCAGATTACAGAAAATCAAGATGGACTTGGAGCATTAATTCAAATCACATTTAAGCACTACAGATTTTATATCTCCAGCTTTCTCCTCATATGACGCACACTAGATGAAAAAATAATTAGGGTTTTGCAGGAGGGACTTGTTTTCAAGCTTGTTGGCTGATGTTAGAAGGTAGTCTCTGAAGTAAATAAATATGCACCTGCAGTGGAGCTTATGATGTCCTTGATGTGGATCCACATCAGGAAGGAGGGATGGTGCTTGCTGAGTAGCTCACAGTTTAGGTCGATCTGACGACAGAAAACGCTGTGTACACAGACGAGGTGCTTTATTTAATCAGTAAGGCCTCATTTGCTTTCAAAGATAATCCCACAAAGCTGTAGCATTGGAAGGTGTAAGGAAGTGACAATACTGGAGAAACACAGCTGTGGTATCCCAAATGATGTTTGTTTCTCTCAAATAGTGTTTGCAGTGACACCTCCAAGTAACCTGAAACCTTTCAGTAGCCATATGGCAGAGCTCAGTGCCATTACCCTGTTAATTGTACCTACTTTTTCTGGTAGTGTCCTCTCTTTTGTTTTCTTTTTCCCCAAAATATCCAAGTCCTAAAGCACTTACTCTGCAACATACCAGTTTTATTTGCTGTGCTGTGATTCATGCTTAACAAGCTCTGATCCTTCATGTTTGAAGGGCTGGAATTACTGTCCAGTGGCTGTCCATCATTCACAGAATCGAAGCATGGGATTATAAAGGGTGTTGGAAAGGAGCTCTGGGCATCATCTGGTCCAAGCCCCCTGCTCCAGCAGGGTCACTCAGAGCAGGAGGCCCAGGATTGCATTGTCCAGGAGGGTTTGGAATCTCTCCAAAGCAGGAGACTTCATAACCTCTTTGGGCAGCCCAGGCCAGGCTCTGCCACCCTCACAGCAAAGAATTTTCTCCTACCGTTCAGATGGAAGGAACCTCCTGGGTTCCAGTTTGTGCCCGTTGCCCCTTGTCCTGTCACTGGGCACCACTGGCAAGAACCGTGTCCCATCCTCTTGCCTTCCTGGGGCCCTTCAGCTCTTGATCAGCATTGATCAGATCCCCTCTCAGGCTTCTCTTCTCCAGCTGAACAGCCCCAGGGCTCTCAGCCTTTCCTTAGTACAGAGATGCTCCAGTGCCCTAATCATCCTCATAGCCTCCCCTGGACTCTCTCTGGTAGTTCCTTGTCTCGCTTGAACTGGGGAGCCCAGAACTGGACCCAGTACTCCAGAGGTGGCCTCTCTAGGGCAGAGTAGAGAGGGAGGAGAACCTCCTTTGACCTGTTGCTCCTACTCTTAATGCGCTCCAGGAGACCCCTGGCCTCCTTGGTCATGAGAGCCCATCACAGGCTCATGGTAAACTTGTTGTCCACTACCATTCCCAGGGCCTTCTCCACAGAGCTGCTTCCTAGGAGGTTAACCCCTTACCTTTACTGGTGCAGGGAGTTATTCCTCCCCAGGTGCATGACTCATTTCACATACCTGCTCCTTTTTTGAGAAGATTAATGAAGGAACAGTAGAAGACATAGGGGAATTTGGTCTCCTGGTCTTCGACTGTATTCCCCAGGAGTGAGAATTATTTGGCCTCTTCATCAGGAAATAAGCTTTTCTTACTTGTGTACTCAACTGTGATTTTCTTTATCCTTTGAATAATTTGTGGACTAGTGGTAGGGTAGCTGCATTCAGTGTACTCAAAGGCAATGTTTTATTTGCATTGTTAGACTAAGTCAAAGCTGTGCTTCGAGTCCTCGCTGTGCGAGCTCATCTTTTGCAACTGCCACCTTGCTGCCTCAGCTATTTGTTCCTTCTGTCATGATGGAAGGTTGGAGAATTGGGTGGTGGATGCCAATGAGATGATCAGAAAAATGCTGTGAAATTCAGCGCTAGTGTCTTGTGGTTTCCCTTTGGGGTTGAGGACTCTGCTGCACCTTGGAAAATTGCTGGTGGTAGAGAGTAGTGCCTGCATTCTACCTTGTGTGGTGGCACCATGCAGCTCCTCATCCTGCTCCTCAGGTAAATGTTGTTTGGTTAAGGGTATCTAGTTCACAGAGGAGTTTGTCTTCTGACATGCCTTAGCTGTATTGACTGGTTTAATCTTCTGAGGGTGTTTAGGAGGAACATCCTCCCCACGTAAAACCAGCCCATTAACATACAGATGTAGTCTGGGCATGGGTACCAAGCTGTACCCTCTTGTAGTGATCATGACAGTGTTGGTTCAGTCTGTGGATTTTGTACATTAGTTAGGCAGTAGCAGGTCAGTTACTTTCGCTACAAACAAAACATCTGCCACCATGCTTAAGCTCTTGCCCTACAGGACAACCATCTGTTCTGGTATGATCATCTCAGAAGCTGCCACAACTCTGGCAAGCAGCCAGAGCTTGGGCTCCAGCCGCTTCTGACACAGACGTGGCTCTTGGGCTTAGTTTCTCTGATTTTGTCATGAACAGCCTCACATCATGATACATTAATCCTTCTACCTTTATCCAGGTAGTTTATTTGGATAAATAAACTATTGAGTGAACAGGCTGAGTTCCTGTTGCTGTAAATCCCTTTGCTAGGCAGGCGTCTGTAGACTCTCCCACAAGCCACCGTCAACAATTATCTTCATTTAAATCCAACTTGCTTTTTGTGTTGCTTTATATTTCCCTTCAGTACAGGTTCAGTTTTGCCTTCAGAATATTTTTCATTGTTGTTTTCAGAGTAGTTGGTCATATTTGATTCCTGAAGCTTTTAAACATCAGAAAGTCAAGAAGCAACTTGGAGTGTTTTGGGTTTTTTTCCTTGATGGCAAATGGAGGGGATGACTTGAGCTGGGGATGAACAGCTTGGCTGGAAGTCAAATTGCCTGTATTCCTGTCCAAAAATCATTCTTCTGACTTAAAAAGAATACTTCAAGGTGACATTCATGCCAAGTGTGGACACTAGTTTTTCAGTACAGACTTGAGGTGAAATGAGACGAAGCTGGAGAACTGGGCCTATGTAAACCTCATGAGGCTCAACAAGGCCAAGTGCAATGTCCTGCCCCTGGGTTGGGGCAACCCCCAGTATCAGCACAGGCTGGGCATGAAGGGATGGAGTGCAGTCCTGCAGAGAAGGCTGTGGGGAGACCTTCTTGTGGCCTTTCTGCACTTCAAGGGGCCTGTCAGAAAGATGGGGACAGACTTTTGAGCAGGGCCTATTTTGACAGGACAAGGGGTGATGGTTTAAACTAAAAGAAGCAGATTTAGACTGGAGAGAAGGAGGAATTTTTTTACACCAAGACCGTGGCTCAGGCTGCCTGGAGAGCTGTTTGATGCCCCCCTGTTAAGTGCACAGTTAAAAATCTAATTACTTCAATCTCTTAATCCTCTACATGTGTAACTTTATATTTTTAGAAGCTTTGTAATCTGCCTTGTTACTGCCTCTGTGGATCGTGGGCATGAAGTTTTGTGTGTAAAGTGCAGATGAGTAGCAATTGAGCTATGGAATAGTTTGGATGAATTGCAGAGTTATTCTGTCTATAAAAATAGAATAATTTGAGTGCTTTGAGATGTTTGATTGCCACCCACTACTGAAGGGGAGACTTCTTCCTGTGTTTTTACCCTTTATCTGCAGTGCTTGCTGCAGGAAAGGTCGTACCTTCATACATTTGTGGTCTGGCTTAAACCACAGACAAGTGACTCAACATTGCTCAAAAATATGGGTGAGTGACCACCAAAAATACCATGGCCAACCAACAGTCCACAGAGCAAACTCAGCGCTTGATCTTTGCAACCTTGACTTTCTTCCCACTGACATCCAGGATCGTTCTTCAAGGACTAGGAGGAATGATTCTTGAATTTCACTTCCATGAATGAGCTTTGTATTTAAAGGAGGAAGTTACTTCTCCTCCGGAGGGCAAGTCTTACAACTTTTTGTGCTCTTTAAATGATGTTTAGTGGTGAAGTCTTTTGTTAAACTATCCTCAACTGAAAGTCTTGTCTTTCAGACACCTGAAGCATTGTGTACAGTCACAAGTCTTCAAGTACAGAACTTCTTTCAGTCAAACTTGATTTTAACCACATTTTTTCTTCTGTTGTAGGAACCAATAAAATCACGTGCGCCACAGCTTCATTTAGAATACAGGTTTTATAAACAACTTGGAAGTGCAGGTAAGTAAACCCACTTTAAGCTTCTAGTTCTGCCTTAAATCAACCACCACCATCAGATTTGTAGGGTAACTCTGACTTGAACTCACTGATTTGGGCAAATTCTTTTAGCCTTACACAAGAGATTGGGTCAGAATAACATCATAATGGTACCAGGTAATTATATGGACCTAGAAAATTGAGTTGGTGAGGATTGATATGGGAAACACCTATGCGAGCATGTTTGTAAAACATATGAACATGGAATTCTTATTTGAACATGGGTGGAGAGTTATTTTTTTTATAGAATGAGACTTTAAAAAGGTGACATAAAGTCTTAAAATCTAGGAAGTTGTGTAAGAAGCTTAGGGATTTTCTGATGAAAACCTGAAATACTGTTTTAATTGAGGGTTATTAAATCATAAGTGTCCAAAAGACCATGGGCTTGGTATCTTCTGTGTGACCACAGTCTACAGAAAATACAAGAAGAATATC